>CAJPEV010000340.1:66642-113824 GCA_905338385.1 Darwinula stevensoni | reverse complement strand
CTGTGACTATCTTTAAGAAGAAACTAGATGCTTTCATGGACAGGCAAAAAGGTGGGGGGCAATGTTTGCCGTAGGTACTAGACAGTAAGCAACTAGGATAGTCAAATAACAAAAAAAAAGCAAAACAAAACAAAACAAAAATACAAAAATATTTAGCTTTAAGAGGGTTAGGCCTACCCTAAAATTAAGGAACGCTCGACCTCGGCACGTGATATCGAAATGGGCGAAATCGCCTCTTGATATCACTAACTATCCTGAATCCTGAAAAGGCCAGGGCTGGGTAACGAAACGGAAACGAAACAAGAAACGAAACAAACGAAATGCTATGCTGTAACTAAACAGAACCAGAAACGGAATCAAAAGAAATAGAAACGAAATAAAAACGGATTAGAAACGAGTCTTAACGTTAAAAAAAAGTTCAATTGTGCTTACATCCAAATTACTAGCAGATGCATTAAAATTAAGTAATGACTCATTAATCAGATTATATTCTCTCATTTTTGTTAAAATATTTAAACCTCGTTTTTCGTGGATTCCCACCCACTTTCAACTCGGTATTGTCTATGAATACTTCACTCTTGATGCACTTGCAAATAAAGCTAAATGCAAGGTGGAGAACTGCAATAAAGAATTATCGGTAAGACTCTTGAAATAATGTCAAGGATCTATTAGGGTTAGGAGAGGAAAGTGCTGTTCTCTTCAAATCTGGTAGACCTCTCTGCTACATGATCCGAACAAAAATTTTCGAAGCTTGAAAGTGTTTAGGTCTTAGAGGTCAGTGAAGTAAGTCAAATTTTACAAATCAAATTTCAGAGACGACATGCTGGAAATCTTGCAAAGTATCTGGAGAGACTTCATTCCTCAGTTCATAATGAATTTCTGCAAAAGGAAGCCGAAAGGAGGTCTGCAACTCGGAAGCGGAAAGCTGATACAGATCCAGGCTCTTCCACAGGAAAACGTTCAGTGAATGGACAATCTGCTTCGCTAGACCCACGCGTGAAGAAAACATTGAATGTTACTCTTGATGCCCTAACATTCCAGGAGGCTTGTGTCGAACTGGTCACCAGAAACGGCCGACCCTTCAGTCTCATGGATGATTCAGGCTTCCGAAAGATAGTAGATTCAATAACTAGAGCCCTTGGAGCACCAATAGACAGGAAGTCAGCGCAGGAACTTGTTGCCCTAAAAGCTGAGAGACTGCGGGATGCCATCCGAACTGATGTGCAAGGCAAGCTGATTTATTTGAAGATGGATATTACCACCCGATGTTAGAGAAGCTTCTTGGGCATCAATATCCAATATGTTGACAAAGGACAGCTTCATCTTCGGACTCTCACTGTCTCCAAAATAAAGGAGAATCGTACAGGTGATTCTTTCAAATATGTCATCCTGCATGTGCCATTCCAGCACAATATCCTGAAGGAACAAATCTTGTCAGTGACCACTGATAATGGGAGCAATATGCTACACGCAACACATCTCATGAATATTCAAGAGAGTGAGGAAGAGACTGATGAAGAAGTTGACGATGAGCAATTTGGGGAAGCTCAGTCACTGGAAACATTAGTCTGAAATCATAATAATTGATGTCATTTCTTCCGTGAGCACCGACATCTCTTCAGTTCGTTGTGCAGCTCACACCCTGCAGCTTGCTGTAAAGGGTTTTCTGAAGGAAAATAATTTGGAAGATTTGATTCTGCTGGCACGTGGGGTTGTCAAGAAGCTTCGCACACCAAACATCATGAATCTCATTGCTCTGAAAAAAATGAAAAACTCATAATAGGTTGTGAAACGAAGTGGTCTTCTACTCATGATATGCTTTCTCGATTAATCGAATTGAGGGAGTTGTGCATGGAATTGTCCGTTGCAAATCAAGAGCTGCACTTGAGTGAATGTGCATGGGAAAGTATCACAACATTGGCAGATGTTCTGAAACCTCTGAAAGTAGCCATTGTTCGTCTCCAGCATGAGAAGTTGACTCCTGGAGAATTTTTAGAAATCTGAACTACTTGCAAACTCAATCTGGACAGACTCCCTGGATCTCTGCCCTCAAAACTGAAATCATGCATGGGAGATCGAGAAAGCTTCCTGTTTTCATCCAGTCTCATATTGGCCGCAATATTGCTCGATCCATGCTATCACCCGGTGCTCAGTTCTTCAGAAGTGGAAAAAGCCAAAAATGAAATAGTTCATCTGGCTGAAAGAATAGCCCCCATAGATCGTATCTTCCGCTCAAATCCAGAAGGAAGCCCAGAACAAAATGCTTCCAATTCAACGGAAGATTCAGAATCAGATATGGATGACTTTAGAGCATACATGAAGACTTTGAAGCGGACCCGCACGCGAAGTAGTCACATGAGGAGGCAGGTAGACAGTAACAGTACTGTAATACTGGAAGAACTTCATTTTTACAGGTCCATGCCGAGGCTGACAAGAACTGGAAAGGAAAGTGAGGTATTTGAATGGTGGGAGAAGCAAGGAAGGTACCTCTCTCAAGTAAAGAAAATCGCGGAATGTGTCTAGGCGATTCTCACGCCACAATTTAGCGTGGAAAGACTTTTCACTGGACTTCGCTTCGTCATGAACTCCTTGCGCTCAAGCCTCCATGGGGCATCGATCAATGAAATCCTTCTAGTGCGTAGCAACTGGGAGTGATATGGTGTTTAATAAATCTGTCATGAGATCTGGCTTGTGAGATTAGAAACTTCTGTTTTCGTTCCCAAAAGGACAATAAACAAAAGAAACGAAATTGTAACGAAAACAGAAACGGAAACAGAAACGGAAACAGAAACGGAAACAGAAACGGAAACAGAAACGGAAACAGAAACGGAAACAGAAACGGAAACAGAAACGGAAACAGAAACGGAAACAGAAACAAAATACTCTGGGTTCCATAAGAAACGAAGCAAAAGCGAAACGAAATCAATTTCGTTACCCAGCCCTGGGAAGAACAAAAGGAACCAGAAGTATTCCTCCAGGCAGAAGAAAATGAGAAGTCCTCTGAGAAAGGTATACCAGTCTCGTCTTGCCAGATCACTCAGGTGTCTTGAAAAGACACTAGCATTCAATTACGAAGCATTCAATTATGTAGCAGGATGTGTAGCATTCAAACTTGCTACGAAAGTTCCAAGTTTAGTCTCTTGCTCAGTTCATGACCCAAAAAGTGACTCCTGGATTCAAAAATCACCCGTGGTGACTTGATGAAGCCCTTCCCAACACATATTAAGGATGCCATATTTTAGAACATGAGTTTTCTGCGTACCATGAGGATAATATCCGGAAAGGAAGATATGTGAAGTGATTTAACATCTGAATTGCAGGATACATACCCAGAAATGTCTAAAGTAGCCATCCTTTACTCCATTCGAACTAGGGCCTTTATCAGGATGAAGTACTTGAATAGGGAGAGCGCAGCGAAAATCCCAATAAAGCGAGAGCAATGGGAGAGCTAAAAATAAGAAGAGATATTCCTAGCGTAGGTGCTGTCAACAGGATCGTGCCATTGCAGCTCCATCTCACTTCCACCAATTCATCGGGAGAGCCCTTCCTGTGGTGACGTCGCAGCGGTGTGATACCTAAACCCCACTCCCTTCTTTAATGAAGCTGGCTATCTGCGCATCCCTTACATTCTAGTAATCTTGAATACAATGCTTTGGGCTGAAAATACGACCCCTGGACAGAATAGAAATCCTTGAGGCTATTCATGCATTTTCAGGTATGTGTCAACTGATTTACCTGGAATCAAGAAAGAAGACAACTAAGATATAATGCCTATTCTTAATTCTACGAAATCCATAAAACAGGAAACATTTTCGGGCATGTCTCAAAGTCTCATCTCTGCATCAATGGAGTTGGAGGCTCCTCGCGCAGAAATTTCAACTTCCTATGGCAACTGAAGGCACTCCAGATTTTCTGCAGGTGAATGGAATGTCGCCTGTTTTTTTTTCTTCTTCATCGCATTCGGCTTTGATGGTGCATGGGGCATTCAGCTACCCTGCTTGAACTGTAGTTGTCTAGTTACCATCAGACTCAAGCAAATGAACGACACAGGTGCAAATGATACACCTCAGTTAGATCTGATACCTGGATTTGCGCACATAATGCAGTACCGCCACAGTTCCCAGCTCTCTCTCTTCTATCGAAGGAATGGGGAACCATAATCCTCTTAATGTCGTTAAGACCCCGCCAGGCATGACGAATCGAAGCTTCTTGGCAATAACCATGGGTGCCATCTAAAGTGAAAGTAGGGCTTTTAATAGATTTCGATAAATGCGAGGAGACCAAATGCTATTACCAACATGCGTTTATAGTATGATGGATCCAATTCATACCCATTTTGGCCAGGTGACGATGAGACGTGTCATTACTTTGATGCACATTGTTGTCTAGTTTTTTTATTTACAGGCACGATACGAGTCGCGTTGATATTATGACTGGAAAAAATGGAGTAGAATCGTGAGAGCGAAAATTAAGCGAAAAAAGGAAAACAGGAAGGAGTGTGCAGCCAAAATGTACAAATTGGTAAACTCGAGTAATAGTGAGCAGTTTAATCAATTAATGGAGTCCTAATTCCCTCTCCAAACAAGACCAGGAAAAAATCCGAATGGAATAACATAACGAGGAACTTCTCAATCCCGACTAGCCCGATCGATCCTCAATTACTCTGGATTGTTTGGAGCTAGGTTAAAGTAATTATGGGTTAATTGATCAATTCATCTGTTAATGAAGTAATACGGTAATCCAAACAGATTAACTTAAACATATCGATCTATTCATCTTCTCTTTGCCACAGATTCGACGGATACCCTTACGAAAGGATCTATAGGATCCTATGAGATTTTTGAAATATAAAAATCTTACAGGATCCTATAGGATTTTCCCGTAAGGGTAGAGAAACGAACAGCTGCATAATGAGTCGATTCACGTTTGCCCATCACCTAAGGCCTCGTCCACACCTGAAAGTTTCTTGCATAGACTAAGAAAGAATGTCACAAAATAAAGATTTTTGAAAGAAAGCATTCAAAGAAATCTTCCAGAGCAAGGAAAATCTTGCGTATAAAACGTTCAAAGACGTCCATACCACGATAGAGAAAAATTGCCTAGAAAACTTTCTGGTGTAGACGAGGCTTAAAACGTCATATACATCAAGCTTTGGCAACCTACGGCTGGATCCGGTCCGCAAAGAGATTTCATTCGGCCCACCAAGCACGCCAAGAAAAGAGATTTTATATTTCATTTATTCTTCTGAAAACCTCATACTCCCTCCTCCGGGCAGATAAGCACCACAATCAATTATACACTCCGGCCCGCCATAGGGCCGAGCTAGTTAATCCGGCCCGTGACAGTTTCATTATCGTGAAGTCCAAGTACTCACTGGTCTGTCTCATACATATGGTGCCCATTCTCTTTTTCAGTCTTACGTCTCCCAGCGCAAATTTCGCTCTCCCGTCGAATAAGGAAGTGATAGCTGTTCAAAGTGCGAACCTGGATTCAGGGATTCCTAGAATTTACAACTTAAACAATCCAGGAAAATGTGACATTTTCCTTTTCCTTCGATTTCAGAATAGTGAGAGCGATCTAACGCCCTGGTATCAATTTCCAAGGTTTTTTCCTGGTATGTAAAGAGTTCTGGTTTTTGTCTCGTATCAGAAGAAATGTCAATGTCTTGGATTTAAAGCCTTACATTTTAGCATTGAATAAACTTTTTCACCACAGAACGTAGCATTCAGATGATTTCTTTCGATGTTGAGAAGATTCCTTCATTCACGGCAAGGAAAACTGAAAGCTCCAATTTTTCATAAGCATCAGAAGTCAGCAGCTCGAGGGAAGTTGGACGTCACAGCAGATAAACTTCTGAAAATTGCCTTGCAATATCGTGAGCCAAAACCTCCAGGGATGGCTTGATTGTTTATCCATTAAGGGAATCTCAAGGGCGTTTGAAATGCAAATATGGAGGTATTTTAGCGCTGGAAACTCTCATAAATGTTTCCTTGTTGCAGTCAATAAGGGAAAGAAAACTTCTATGCAAAATACCCCAGCTTTTAATATAAATTATTCATTACGAGAGGAAATGTCCAGATAAGGAAAGAAGCATTTGAAAGCATTCGGCTCGAAAAGTGTTTTGTGCCTTCCGAGATTCAATGCATTAACACTTAGACTACCAAGCCTCGAAGTTTCGCGTGTCATAAAGTAGTCTCTGGGTCAAATTTGACTCAGTTTGGTCGTTTAAGGGTTAAGGAAGATGACTTATTTTTCGCGGTGAGTGACTATGAGGACTCATTAAAAGTTTTCATTGAAAATTAAAATGATCACTCGCCGTCCCCGGGGGGGGGGGGACGATTAGTTTGTCTAAGACGCAAGGAATTCCCCGAGCAGCTAGAGAATCGCACAAATATATGTTTGATTGAGTCTTGCATTTTTTTTTACAGATGAGTGCTTTTTGCTCGATTCCGTCGATCGCACAGGAAGCAGCTGATCGCAGCCAAAGATCCAGGAAAGCAAAATTTCTTCCTGTGCGAGAAAAGATCTGGCATTCCACTGGCCCCTCAACTGGTGGATTTATTATATACTCGCAAGTTTGTTTGCTATACGGCCAAACAAACTGCTATGATCGCGCCTTCGGCGCTCCATTATCAAAGATAATGGAGCGGAAAATAAATCTTGAAATACTTCCCTCCCATAATTTGCTTTGAGGAGACATATTTCAATCGTAGGATTTTGTCTGCACTCAGCAATCGAAGAGGTACTTCTGAGCCAAGTTTCAACTTTCTATCGCTCTCTGTTTTGTTGGATTGAGAAAGATCCTGGAAAATGCGCCTCCCACGAAATATGTGCCCTGAGGGGTTTTATCTAAAAAATAATATTTTTTCTTAAATCGGTACTCAGAGAACTCTGTGCCCACCAATTCAGTCTTTTACCTTTGCACTTTTTGCTGGTGCAAAAATATATTTGGAAAGACGACCACGACCCATCTAAAAGCTGTGCCCTGAGGGGATGCACAACATTACTTGAACTTTTCCTAAACTCATCACCATGTCAGTTATGTGTGTGTCGAGTTTCACCTTTTTCCGTTTCTGCCCGATTTGGTAGGACAAACAAAAATCCTGAAAAACGTCACCTCAAAAAAATATATTTGCAGATGTATTGTAAACTTGACATTTTTCCTCAACTCAGTGTCAGTAGTCACGTTCATGCCAAGTTTCAGCTTTCCATGTTTCTCCGTTTGACTGAAGCAAAAAGAGATTATTTGAAAGCATTTCCACCCAATAGGTGTGCCCCCAGGTCATTAACCTCTAAAGTCGGAATTTCTCTGGACTCTGTATCCCAATAGGTACTTATGTACCGAGTTTCATCCTTCCGTCTTATTTAGAACAAGGTTATAATTAGCGTCAGTCACTCACAATCGTCTATATATGTTAGATATTCACCTCATCCAACCATCCAACCTTGAAATAAATAGTAGCTGTTATTGGCTCGGCATAGGCCTATTTGAAAAGGCCTGGACAACTGGACATGTTCTTGATGGTCCGCGCGTTCGCGTCGCGTGGAGACAGGACAGTATGAAGTGTAGGATGCCAGATACGGCATTTCACGCATACGCCTAACAACCCTGTCTACACGGCCGGGAGCAGCCGCTCTCCTCCATTGTCTGTAATGAATCCGTCAACCTCCAGGGCTGGAAGGGAAGTGGATGTTTTCGTGGAAGACGGGCAACCCGACCCAGGCGGAAAGCTGTGCGTACGCATTGGGTTATGTTGTCCGGTCGCTATGGTTACTGCGGACAGACGGAATGAAAAAAAAAGTGACAGACCGACCGTAATATCTGGCATTTCCATATTACCTATGGAAATGCATAATAAATAAAAGAAACAGATATTGATATAAATAAATTGCACGAAGAGGCTAAACATGGATAAATAAGAAATTAAAAAAACGGGGGAGAAAGAAATTCGCTTTCCCCCCCCCCAAAAAAAAAAATTTGTTCTTCTTATTATGAATTTCGGTCTCATAACCGGAATCGATAAAATATCAAATGGCCCCCAAAATTCCCAATGTCACACGTTGCGGACGAAGGACCATGCGTAAATATGCGGAAAAATGCCCACAGAAAAGAGCCTGCAAAGTGCGTAAAATTGTCCGCTTAAGTAGTATTTCCAAATACCTCTTGCGGCTTCCCAGCAAACAAATTGAAACATTTAACGTTGAATCAACGTTGAATCAATATTGAATTAACGTTCGGGTAGTGGATACAACGTTGGTCCAACGTAGCCTTGTTTGCTGGGTTCTTTTTATGTTTGGCCAAACAAATGCATAATATATTTCACAATAAATATATAACAAGATCAACAATCATCAACGTAATGTAACATGAACATAAATATGAAAGTTCCAAAAGAAATATATCCCAGAACGTTTCAAAGCTGGATCGATTGAAGTAGGATTTTTCCAGAAATTCACAGGAAAATGTCGGAAACAGGTCACTTTAGATCGGAGTCAGGTATGTGGAATTACGCCGCTAATTCGCCCATGCTCGGGACTCAATTCGATGACAATGGAGTAATTGAACTGTGACATGGGAGTGCTCGGTCGCCTGCAATTATTTTGGTATTGATCCTGGGGAAGGCTGTGAGGTCTCCCCTGCAAAGGATCGCGTGAGAATATCTTTAAACAGGATTGAAGGTAAGCCCCAAGTCAGCTCTTGATCGACATTCGCCTCGTGCCCCCTATGGGGTATGGGGAATAGAGCAAGATGCTGTTTCCCAGAGCATTTGCAAATGGATAATTTATAATTATGATGTATTGTGGCAGTTCATTTCACTTCAATTAAGCATGGAGCTCATCACAAACCAGAAAGGCGAGCTAAAAGTCATATTCGAAGACTTCAGATACGTGAAGCAATCAAATTAATAATAAATAAAACCATGAAACATTGGGAAATATTGCTCAAGAGAGCGATTTTTACGTACATTGCAGGCATTGGTGTTTATTCTGTAGGCATTTTTTCTGTGGGCGTTTTTTTCGGAGCACTCCATACATGGTATAGATAGGAAATTTGCTAGAGGTCGTATCCATAATGTGCGGGTGATAAAGCAAAAATTTCAATGGATTTGGTCAATAATGGTTTTTAATAATAATATTTTTCTAATTCAATAAGAGTCTTTCTCCCGCTCGATGTCAAAATAGCAAATGGCGCGCGTGCCCTGGCTTCTTTCTCTGTGCTCGATGAATCTTGCTCCGCCCCAGTTCGTCTTAATCCTAACGCCCACAGATGATTGAGCGGAACGCATTTTTTCTCTCGCGAGTCTCAAGGCAACTTTTCTCAAGATCCAGCAGCATTGGCAATCGCAGCATGAAGTCATCCGAAAGCACGAAGTTCGAAGGCTGCAGGATCGCAGATTGAATGCTGGACGACCGACGCATGCCCCCCTTCTGATCGGTCGCCACCGTCGGGCCGTCGGGATCGCCTTGTCCATAAAAAATCTCATTAGCCGTCGATAGAGAAGGAATGGGATTCAACGGTTTTCGTGGATGAGAGCCTCACGTGGGAGAACGACATCAGGGACTGGATTGGAAGGCGTTCAAGCGATGCCTATCTCTTTGCATGTTTCGGATAAAATGCCCAATTTTAGAGGTGGGAGGAAGGGGGACGTGTTATTGCGGGAAATGCTTTTTTTTCCCCGTTTCTTTCTATTTTGTCCTCCGAAGGTGATAGGTCGGTGACAAGGAGCGCATTCGCATTCAGGTCAACTTCCTCATTCCATTAGCTGACTTCCTAAGATATTAGAGTAACTTCATTTTGCAAGACGACGATGCCAGCTGCCACAGGCCCAGGGTAGCAATAATGGAGGAATGGAAGTAAGAAAATAACGTTATGGACTTTCTTGGCCTACGCCAGGTCCAGACCTTGATTTCATTAGGCATCTGTGGGATGATCTCGAATGGCCCCAGCGACTGACCGCACTGTTTCCACCAATACCCAATTGACAGCCCTTCGGCTCCTATTAGATGAAACGGAACCGGCCACATTGGATAAAGGCAGTTTTGAATATAAAAAGCAACTGAATCCCACATGCTGCTCCGAACACTCGAAATGCAGTTATTTTTGATGCTGCAGATTCAAAGAACTCGCCATGACTCAATATGCCAATTTAGACGAACTATACAATTACAAACTAATGATATGTTGCCAAGGCGACTCGAAAAGTCCTTTCTTCCCTTCAATCACCAATATTTTCGTACTCAGTATTTTCCGAAAGGAAATATGAGTGACTGCAATACAAGCTGTGACTAAATTCTGCATTCATCGTCCTATTTGCCATCAGCGCATGTGATGGGAAAAGTCTTTATGGGGTTAAAATCGTTGTGTTGGGAGTATCCATGCGCATGTGAAAAAGATAAAAAAATTTCTTTGGACCAGGCCTGCGCTTTCTTTGTCTGAGATCGCGAACAGATGCACAGACACATGTTAGGAAGTCGTTTTCCATGCGAGTTAGGATATACCACGGAAAATTTCTCGATGTTGGTTGGTTTGCAGAGTTTCCAGCGTTGCATACTGGAATACCAACAAGTAGTGGATGAACTGGTTAATATGCATCTTCTACACAGACAACCTTTTTGAAAACAATGAAGGTGGTTTTTGGAATAGTAACTTCACCGTTATCTTACCATGTTGTCTCACCTTCAAAATGTCTGTGGGACTTCGTCTCTTCTCTGCGCCGTGGCGAGTGAAGAAACTGTTAACAGAAACTACTGCAGATCGACCTGCAGCTCTGAACTTTCCGCTGCCTTTCTCCATCTTCCTCTGGTCATTCTGGGCTTCGCGCAGAATAAAGCGATTCTGAGAAGAGATGCAGCCTGTTGCGATCGTGTCGGCCGATAGACACACACTGTACATGTGTATCTTCTAATTAGTGAGGATGCAAGTACCCCTTCAATCCTCATCTGGACGGTCACCATCGCATCGAAGTCTTGTTATAGAATGAATTTCAACAGACATAAATAAAACTCAGGGATAACTTAAAATTAGCAGTAAGAGAAAATACAATTAGTAATCAGATGCAGAGGGCGTCGTTGAGGTCCAAGAGATTGCGTAGTCCAATCCAAGAGAGAGCACTAATGAATCTAAAGAACACTAAAGAACATCGGGGGAAAAAACTAATTAGCTTTTTTATTTAATTAATCAATTAGCACGTAATATATATTTTTTGCAAGCCGACAGACCGTGCCAGTTAATACGAGACCACTCTCATCTTCATATGATCTCTTCTTCATAGTTACGTAATTCGGTTAACTGCGTGGAATGACTAGATCGGGATTTGTGGAAGTCTTAGAAGATTTATTGTAAAAGGGCCTTCGCTGCGGCGCAGAGAGGAGACGAAGTCACACGGACACCCTTTGAAGGTAAAATAACGGTGAAATTATGAGTCCAAAAACCAGCCTCATTGCCTTGTTAAATTGCCTTCAAAGGTCGTCTTTGTATGTAGTCCTTATTTGCTCACCTCTTGCAGAGGGCAGTCAATGGGCTAGCACAGCCATGTGGAGTCAATGTTGGAATGATGGAAGCCCCCATGTGCGATGTGGTTCCTATGTTGGTTCTCAACATTGGAGCCTTGTAGGCTTTTCCCTCGGCTTCATGTTGTCAGCAATCAAGGTGAGGCAAGTCTATTGATCAGTCGTCGATTCCGATCGACAACAGGAAATAGAAAGAATTCATGGAGTCCTTCTAAGAAGAACCATATACGCAGCAGGGACATACAAATCAATACTTGATACCACTGCGTCAATTTGCGCACATCCTATGCATACTTAGTTGCTTTCATGCGATTCAGACCCGAAAAAAAAGTCTTGAAGTAGCTCGCACTGTGATAGATATGCAAACAAAATTTGGGAGATGAATGGTCCATCCTGGACTATCTTCCCTATCTTCCTTTGAGTGCTTCCATTGAACGAATTCCATAGAGCGGTGGAGGTTTGGAAATTTCGTGTTGGTGAGTGAGAGAGAAATCGTGAATAATGGAGAAAGCCCAGAGCTTGGTTTCCTATTCTCTTTGGGAAAGCGCATGGCAGGGAAAGGATGAAGAGCATACCCAGGCATGGATCTGGGGAGAACTTGCCATTCCCCATCCTAGGACGACTCAGTTCTCTCCTCGTTCTCTCTCATTCTCTCTCTTCGCTCATTGTCTTAGCCGTGTTTCTCTCTATCTCTGCGTGCCAAATCTCCTCTACCGCCTGGTCATTTCTTCTTGTTGATGGCCTGCCAACCCTCTTCTAAGTGGTTCTTCTCCATCCTGTACAGGTGGGATTCCTTTCTCAGATTTCTCTACTAGTTTTCCACCCCGTAGAGGTTAGAACAACATCGCCGAAACTTATTTCCTTTTAAGATAGGATCAGACCAGCCTTTATGTGAAATAAAAATTGTCAGAATTCTTGGGTAAAACTTACTAAGTATTGGGTATTTGGTATGCAGATTCCTCCCTTCCACAATGAAAGGAAATTTCCTATTATAAAAACAGGACGTCGAAATTTGCAAGATTCATGGAATAATCGACTCATTCGTTATGATGCAGAAAATGTACCCAAGTTTCCGTTCTAATCTGGCCAACTGAAGATGTCAAAGGTGTTATGATAGGCCTAACCATGCCTGTGAAGGCATTCACTTCCAGACCAGACTTTAAGGAAGAGTTTCTAGTATTTGTTGCTCCATTTAGAGATCCAAACACATCGCCCTTGAGATCCCGTAATAATGTTCCTAACTAAACCGATCTTCCGAGGCTTGGGGAAGTAAATGAAAATTAATGGCGAGCCGTCAACAATCATCGATCTCCTTTGCTCTCTCTTTTCCACTCCCATACGGTATAGTTCTCTCTCCGTTTTCTTTCCGATTGCAGCGAACGCACGCAGAAAGGAATACGGCTGTGACAGAGGGAAGGGATTCTGTATAACGAATCTCGTGATATATCAATCAGGGAAGGATCTCATGAGACAGGAGAGGAGATGAGTCATGCTTATCAATCTCGTGCAGGTATATCAACCTTGAAGAGTCGACCCGGGATAGGTTGGATGAGGTTATCGATCCCATTCCATTTTGACCTCCTATGGAACACCGTCAAAGGCTTCCTTTTCACTCACATTTTCATCTTCCCATCTCTTTTACGACCAGCTTCTCTCATATATTTTCCACGAACCAGACCTTGACTGGCTCTGACGTTTCCCTTCGATAGGGCGCCGTTGCCAAGAGTTTCCTCATGTGGGAGCGTCAAAAGCTTTCAAGCCGCAGACACGAAATATGAAATTCTCTTTGAGAAGAAGCTTCAAGGGCACAAAGTTGGAACCAATCTGGCGTACCTGGAATGTAAACAATGAGATCACGGCGTGTTTCCTCGTGTCATCAGCGTCTCGGCAGGGGGCGAATAACAAAACCCCCTTCTGGGGCGGACGTGGGGCCTGGAATAAGCCTTCTGCTTATAGAGGAATTCCAGGGGATTTCTACTGGCATGTACGGGATCTCTAAAAAGTAACACTACAGCATTAGATTTTCCTTGAATTATGCCATTATTTTTGCCGATAAAATATTGAGTTCTTTTGCTAGAAATTGCGAGAAAGTCGATCTATTCTGATAGCGAGATACAGAAGAGTGAAAATGAAACTCAAATAATTACACTCACAAGCACCATGGTGCTGAAGGACCCATTTAGAGTGTGTTCCTTCGCAACATCAACATACCTTCAGACGCTTTACTAAACTCTCGAAGCCTGAGCACGGATTTGTGAGACTTGGTGAAATGTTACTGATGAAAGTATAACAAGCAGAAATGCACTGCAGAATTTCCCGTTTTGACAGGTAACTTATTGATCACTTTGCTTGCATCCTGGGATTCTCGACTCATGGTGGTTCCCTATCGTCACTGTACTCTCCTGATTTCGATTTTCATGCAGTTTTCTGCGGAAGAATGCTTAATCTTTCTTTTATTTTACTATATCATCAATTTTTCATTTCGGTATTATGTAATAAGAGAAAACTCAATTCTTGTGACGGTAATTATTTTGCGAAAGCCAGTACTTGCAAAGGAGAAGCGTTTCACATGAACACGATCAATCCTGAACTTTTGGCAGTCCACTTCCATGGCATGCTCTCACTGTGGCTAAGTTCAAATCCAATTTTTATTTTTTATTTTTCAAGTGACAGCTTGGCCATGATCTCGCTACGTTCTGCTGAGACCAAAGCAGATTGCGCTGAAAAATTATTCTGATTATTATTATTATGCTCACCACAGACGTAGACCACATAGATGAGGTTTGGCCCATTTACCCAATTTGGTCCAATTGTATGGGTATCGATTAACAAATTGACCTTACTCTAAATAACGAAGTATGAACATCGACCAAACAGAAGAAATATGAACCAAGATGGACGCCCCGATGAAAGGATGCTGAAAGTTGCTCTGATGTCCCATATGAAGTCGTATTGAACTGCATTATCCACAAAAATGCTATGTTGTGATTAGTTCCGACCTCGAAGGAAAAGCGAAATTCACTCGCAGCAGCTGGTAGATCAGAAACACTACCAAAATAAGTTCGAAGTGTCTTCGAAGTTGCGAATCAATATGAACATTTTGGGGTGCCGAATCTTGAGACGCGTTCGTATTTATCTTCTGAAGTACAGGTATTTGTTAAACATTTTAGTAGTGCATGAATATTATGGCATTTATGTCACGTTCAATCACGTGTGCGCCCGTGTAATTATGGCACAAGAAAAAGTAAGATTTTTCCTTCAGTGTTTGAAGATGCAAGTTTCGATCTACACGTTTTCGTCGAATCGCTTCGGTAACAGACCCCGCAAGAATGCCAATGTTGTCCCATTCTTGCCACGCTCAAAGACTCAAAAATAGCTTGAGCACGTGAGCCTTCCTGTGTGAAACAGACCTCCTGTGCAAGGCAGAAGGAAAGGACAAAAGAAAATACCCCTTCGATTTTCCCGCAATGATGGATGACCGTTTACTCTTCCTTCGTGTAGGTCCTTGGTTCATAAATCAGATGGAGGGGAAGAAGTTCTGCCAGCACCGTGAAGATGCTCTGCTCGCACCGTGAAGACGGATCGGATTGAAAGAAGACAAACTGTACATTCCCCAAAAGTGAGTCCGGTCGAATTTTTTTTTAATGACTCATCATCCTGGGTGATACGTCGAGGACCAGTTTTCCCAATCAACGATTCATCTTCGTCCACTCGAGCACGATTCTCAGGGAGTTGCGCTTCATTATTGTCGACCATTCGTTCCGCCTCGCATATATCGATTCGGTTGACAAGTTTTCAGCCTTTCCGGTCTGGCTGGCAGAATAGGAATTTTTTCCCTCTCATTGGAGTAGATGACGGAAAAGTGCAGGCATAAAGACGTCATCGTTGCCAATGCAGATCCAGTTGGCAGGGTCCTCCATAAACAGGAAACACATGATAAAGGGAGGAATTCTTTCCCAGAATCCTCTCTTTCATCTTCATCTTTGTATCTTCACTCTCTCTCCCTCTCTCTTCAGCTCTTTCCCTGGCTATGATAAGAATAATGGGGGCACCCACATGCGGGAGTTGTCTACAGTAATAGAGACAAAAGTTGGTGCGTAATAAGGCAGAATGAAAGCAACGTACTTTCTGCTTACGTCGCAGGCGATGGAATAGCATTAAGAACTCGAGGTTTCCGTTTTGGGTTCGGGGTTTCATTCTTACAGACGACTTTGAGGGGTTTCATCCTTCCACAATATGGACTTGGGCACGAGATGTGACGTGTCTGCCCCATTTCAGATTATGACGAGGCTTGGGCACGCGAAATAACGGACAGATGAAAGGTTCCACGAATAGAATCCATATCAAAATGATACATAAAAGGAAAAAAAGTCTCTTATCGATGACTCCCGCTACCTCCGTTGACGCATAATATAGAAGTAATCCTGTGCGGTCTGGTATTTACGAAATGAATGCCATCAGCGAACTCGTAATTAGGTGTCTCTGCTGGACGATGGCTCGCAGCGGGGCATCCCATATTGCGACGTGGTAATCTTGCGCATGGAGAGGACTAGAAGTAGGGGGAAATCCCGGGGAACGATGGCACAGAAGAGGGACGATGGGCTGAGCCTCCTCTAAGGGCTCAGAGATTGAGGCCCTTCATTGATGGCCATTCATCAAAAGAGGAAGGACAAGAATGAACGAGGGGGGCGAAGGGAAATTAATGATGATCTGAAGCACGTAGTGCTGGGAATTTTGTGCTATTCGGAAGCCGAGGATGACCTTTTCCCTCAGAACAGAAAAAACTTGACCGAAAGCATTCTCATTCCTCTTCGTGAGCCTACGGCATAGAGTTGTATGCAGTACATTACCTTCGATGTCCTGGTTCAAAGCCCCGCGTCACCAAGCGTATAAAAGGATGCGGATGCTCTCAAATCTCATGCATAATGGAAGTCTGTCACTGCGCTCTCTTCCCACTACATATCCAGGAGCAAAAAAAAAGCTCTCTAAAACAGGAGACTCGTAGCCCTTGCTTTCTCTTTACCTTGTGTCGCCTAGTCGGCTGCTTGATGGAATCTGCATGTCATTGGGGCTCCCACAAAGAACGTGATGGCCAGGCCCCTTACGAAGCCTCCTTCACTCCGTTAAGACCGAGATTGCAGCTGGGTGATCCTTATGGTGTATTTTTTTGTCGTTTTTAGGTGTTCCTGTCAGGCATTTTGACTGGTGAATTCAACTTTCAAAGCCCCTGCGTTCCAACAGTCAAGGGGAACGATTTCGCACTATTTCTCAAGGTTTGTCATTCTCGACAAGACACTGTAAAGGTATCAAACGTTCAATGTCGAAATGCCGATGCTTCCGAGTCATGCGAGATTTCAAATCTTGCAATAACGCTCGTGGAGAAAAAAATAAGTACCGATCATGTAGCTCATTTCAATATCGCGAGGGCGAGAGGTGGAGTACGTAGGAGTCAGTCAGTTGCAAACATCTCCGTGCCAAGCCTGAGGGCATTTCCGTTTTTCCAATTTTTTTCTATCCCGTGGCTCTCCTTCCATTTATCTATATCCCTAAATCCCTTCCTAACTCAGAAGTTTTCTTATCGTTGTGGTACGATCGCAGAAATTCGAGGAATAGGTTGCGGGTTCCATCTCCTCCTATTTTTTTCCTCGTCCCTGACGCGTGCTTAGGGTAGATTTAAAATTTTTTCGACTGTTGATTTCCTTTGCGCTGCAAGGCCATTGAAGGCGGATCGAACCATTTCTAATATTTCTAGTTTGGACCATCCTGGTTGCTCTACGAGATCTTGCTTTGAACCTAAAATTTAAAACCTTGAACATAAACTTCATCATCTTATCCCGATGGTTAATAAAAGGGATTTGCTACTATTTCGTTATCAAGGTGTCTCACCCTCGAGAATTGATTATCAAAAACGAAACATAACTTCTGATGTTCACAGGGCTGCATTTCCACTAATGGCAGGCAAGCCAGATGAGAAAAATATAGAATGCCGAAAGCTTCCTCATAAGAGGAGCCTCTAAGAAAGGTTGACTTACTTTCAAAATTCGTCTTAGATAGCATGCTTCAGTAAATCTTCTCAGGGATGGGAAACTGCCTTTGAGACATCTCTCATGGAGATGTCTCAGGGGTATCATTCTGCATGAAGGAATAGGCGCTCATGGATCTAACAAATTCAGCCTCTATTCCTTGAAATTTTCTTAAATCGCAGGATATGAAGTAGCTCTTCAGTTTCAAATTTTCATGCGATGATCGCAAGGCGAATACTCCTCGGTACCTGCAATGTTGCGCACAGTCAAAACTAACAAAACTAACAAAACTAACTAACAAAAGCGCTATGGCTCAAAACGTCGGAAGCTTGTCACTTAGGCTTTTTCAGGATGATTGTGAGCTGGAATCGATAATGTGGATGGAAAAGGAAGGGACAGTTGAAAGAATTTTCCCTTCTGCATTGCTTTTTCCTCTGCAGATGGAGTCGGAAGTCCGGTCGACCAGCATCCGGCGGAAGCTCAGTCTCAAAGGCCTGCGTCGGGTAAGAACTCTTGTCCCGTATCTATTCCTCCTCCTCCACATCTTCCTTCGTTTATCGAGCCTCCTCTGAAAAACACATATTTCGTTCTTCATAAATAATCGGAGACGATTTGGAAACGACGTCGCCCATCAGATCGAATGTCATTAGCATGAGGAACGAACTCTGGAATAGCCCAGTTTCATGAATCGATGAACTTTAATGATTGCACTTGGCTGGATCTTCCATATACCGTATGTGCGCATTCCCTCCGGATATTAGGAATGACGGAGCCTGAGGGGTGCAAATCTATCCTCCAGTGATGAGAATTACCCCCTCTAATGGAAACTTCCTGTTGATTATCGACCTGAAAAGGACTTAACCGCATCTCCACTTCTTGAGGGAATTAGGTGCATTTCATATCATCGTGAATGGAAACATGGCAAGTGTTGCAAGGCGTCAGCTGTGTGGGACATGCAAATCTTCTTAGAAGATCACAGTGGTGAATATGCATGGGGATCTGGCCCTTGCGCGGGGATCATGTTTTAAGAGTATATGGAAAAGAGTTTGGCGAGTGGGTAGAAGTTGCATCCTCTGAGAGGAATGACAATGATGCCTCAAAGCTCAGGAATGACGAGATTTTATCAGATTAAAAGCAGCATGTATTTTCCATAGACCTTCAAAGGGAGGAACTACCTTCAGCCAATGGCTTGGAAGCCTTTCATCATGTATCAGATGAGTCGTAAAATTTGCAACTCATCGTTCCCTGATGCTATTCAATTATTCAGGGAGGTGGGAGTCTTCGAGGCGGTCGCGGAACCCCGAGCTGTGTGGAATCCGAGTTTGAAGTCTCCACTCCTCCCAGGAAATCCAATTGGGAGGTCATCGAACATTATTCCGGTCTCCAGCGATCCAGGTCAGCTGCACTCCAGTTTTCCCAAAAGTAATGCTATTCCAAACATCAAGAGGTAGAGGAGGTGAGAGAGACTTTAGAACTGCCGAAGTCAATCATACGGCACAAAACGTGACTTCTGACAAGAGCTGCGTCGCAAGTATTGGTTTGACTTAAATGTTACGTTATAAAGTACAAGTATAGCGAAGGTTCAGCCGATATTTAGGCGTAATTGTCTATTAATAGTATCTTATATATAATTAACATATAAATAACCACGAAAATGAGTTTTTCAATATGTTCAATGATATTAACATTTCTAATTAATATTTAAGCAGAACTCAAGGGTAACGTAACTGCAAGTCATCAGTTACAAAGCTCTGCGTCGCGACGAATCTGACGAAAATACCAGCAAATTTAACTAATCACCATCAGCAAAGGATACGGGTTCCTCTCCACACCCGACAAAAGAGAAGTCGCTTGCCAGGCGTAAAAAATTCATTAAACAAGTTTCCTAAGTCCGAGATGATTTAGAAAACGCCAGAAACAGTGCCTCTCGAACTAGCTGCAGATTGAGCTGACGTTAATGGATAAACCTATAATTGAGTGAATTTATTGGGAATAAACTGGGAAATGCTAAACAGGATACTGTTTTTTTACTGATACTGGAATTTAAAATGCTAATGCGGTGCTTTGCACTAGAATTTATACTCTCGATTCGTAGATACTGAGTTCTATCGTTGAAATGGTAGCAAGGCAGAGAGCTATATGATAATCAGTGTTAAATAAGAGAGGAAAAAGCATATATACCCGACAAAAACGCCATAGAATGAGTGATATTTCAGATACTCTGTGCTTCCATGGGATAGCAGAAGTCGCTATCGATCTGAACCAGAAATGAATGCACCGTAAAATCAGGCTAATGTCTTTCCCGGTATGGGGAAAAAGGGGTTATGTTGGGCTGGTATTCCTTTTCTCTATTAGCGTCGACTTCATTCCCTTCTTCTCTGGCACCAAATAATTATATTTTCTCGACGCGAGCATCAACTTTATGACCCATACATCATCTCTCATCCTAAAGAGCCGTTATTAAGAAGAAATCCCTTCTCTTTAATAAAAAACAGTGACGGGCGGGTCCAGTCGAGAGCCTTTCATTCATCATTTAGTGAGAATAATTCTTTAGCGTCAACAGTTTAGATAAGGTAATGGTCTATGTTACAAATAGATAACAGGCTACAGCTAGTCAACCATGAGAATCCTAGGGGTACATAGTGCTGTAAAACTATTTCGTATAACGGACCACTCGAGGAGTTCATTAACTCTTGTCAGGGAGGATTGAGATACTAACGACCTCATTCTCTCCTCACTGTTTCCATCATAGAGGAGGGAGGGTTGATTAATTCCTCAAAGACGAAATTCCAACTGTCGCCTGAATGGATTTTCTTTCCTCTTCACGAAGGAAAGGGTTGCATACTGTGGTTAAGTCTTCTTGTACATACCGTCTCCCGGAGAACGTTGAATGATGAACTACTAGGAACGACAAATACGGTACATCTCTGTTCTCGTAGCATTTTGAGAACAGGCGTCTGAACGCAGACGATCAAAATTTGCAGAGAGGTCAGTAGAAAGGGATTAATCCAGCCGTCTTTCGAGTGTTTGACCGAGTGTTTGAAGGGCTATCATTGTGAGATGTCTCCCCGGAGAGCTAAGGCCAACGACCTAATGATAGGAACGATGCGCCACGTTTAGAAGGGACAACCCGAGAAAATCTGTGCGTCGGCCTTCCCAGTCTCTTCACATACCCTTTAATGGACTCACGCCTTCATGTCTTTTACGTGTTGTCATCTCGGGAAGAGGATGAGGAAGGTCACGATCGCATTGAAGGAGGTCCTATCACCCATCTCAATGACTTTTCGCAGAATATGGCTTCCGAAGGATAACTAACCTGCAGACGCGGACTTCAACAGTTGCTTTCTATTTCGCATACATCGCAAGGAATCGAAGTTTGACTGTTCGCCTCTTAACGAATGATGGAGACGTACAGTGTGGCAAAATGGTATGCAGAACTCATTTCAACTTACAACGGTCCTTCAGAAAGTAGGTCCGCTTTGTTTTTTATTTTCAAGGAAATAACAGCGGAACAGTAGCACAGAACAGTAGAACAGTAGACCATCGAGATTCAAGATTCAAGGTTTAGGGATGGGAAGAAGCAGTTCTGCCCACGTCCCGTGTCGAGGTCGAGCGCTCATTTAAACCTGAGGTAGGCCTACCCCTTTTAAAGGTACTGTATATATTTTTGTGGGAGCATATCTAGGCCTAGTCGCCTAATGCATACTCTACCTAATGCCTATTCTCTTACATCCACTGCTCCCTTTTTTGTTGTTCATGGACTGCATCTAACCTCTTAAAGGTAGCCACGGAAGGGGCAGCCACTACATCGTCGCTTGACGCATCCACATATTCACTACCCTACTAGTAAAAAAGTTCTGACGCAACTTGAGGCGCACTTTTGGTTTACACGATTTAAGTTGATTTTCTCTCATTCTGCTACTATCATCGAACTGGAGAAAGCTCCCACGCTCAATGTGTTTACTTCTTTAAAGTTTTAAAAGCCTGGATGAGATTCCCCCTCATCAACCTTCTCTCGAGCGAGTACAGCCTCTAAACGCCTCTCTTACGGAAGTCTCATAACCTCCTTGATCTTTCTTGTTGCCAGGCTCTGGACCCTCTCGAGCGCCGTTAACTCACTTTTATTTGTAGGCCTCCAAAATTGAACGCAATACTCTGAATGAGGTCTCACCAGCACCGCATACAACGGAAGAATAATGTGCAAACTCTTATTGGCTATGGAACGAGATGTTTCATGTTTCAGCGTTAAGTTCACCAACTTTCATATAGATGCCCCTGCTAGTTGTGTAAATTGACCGTCGTTCTCAGCTGCCGTGGTTCAACTGCACGTAACGATGAATCACCGAGCTATAAGGCAAATTGCTGTTGTCAAAGTCTTGCTGAATGGAGATCCCAGAGAGGGTCGGAAAATGCTTGGAGATGATGTCTCGTCAAGGAAAGCAGTTAGCAACTGGAAAGAACGTTCTGTTGGTAGTAACTGTAATATATGAAGTGCAGAAGCCAAAATGCTGACATGGGGCCCAGAGGAATTTGATCTCCGTCTCTAGGGCATATGATGGCGAGAGAGGTTCATTTTCTGCTTCCTTGCTTCTTCATCAGGAGAAACGAATCATCCTATAACGTCATCTCTCTCTCTCTCTCTCTGCCCGGTCGAGGCTCGCATCTCTTTTCTCTCTCTCCTTTCCTTATAATCTCAAGATATGTAAGCATCAAAGCCTTCTATATTAATCCCATCCGATAAGAAGACGACTTAAAACCGATTTGCTTCCAGGAATTTTCGTTTTCTTGGAATAAACATGGATACTCTGATTCACTGGAAAATAATGTTTAATTCATAATGAGACATCAAAAGCAAAATGTTCTTTTGGAGCAGTAGCTTGAGACGTCCGGAACCGGTGAAAGAAGTGGAAGTGGAGTCCATTCTGATTCCGATCAAGAAATGGTGGCACGTCCAATCTTTAATGAAACGCGTCTT
Organism: Darwinula stevensoni; assembly: GCA_905338385.1. Taxonomy (NCBI): domain Eukaryota; kingdom Metazoa; phylum Arthropoda; class Ostracoda; order Podocopida; family Darwinulidae; genus Darwinula; species Darwinula stevensoni. The sequence continues at coordinate 91,315 of CAJPEV010000340.1, read as the reverse complement.
CAAATCGCACCGATTCAGGAACCTCGAAGTGAGCATGTCTTCGGAATCAACACCATTAATGGCATGAATTGAAATGAAAAAAAAAATTATGTTTAGGTCGAAGCCCTGTACCAGAAGTACTTCCTGAGAATGAACCAGCGAAGCCTGGCGGCATTAGTGGGCCTGCTTCTCATCTCGGACCTAATCTTCATGGGCCTGACCTATTGGTTGGGATGGGAAGATGTGATGACCCACATCATTGTCATGGGTGCACATGGCACCGTTTATCTTATTTTGGCTGCCCTCTTGACCCACCAATCCAAGAGTGAAACTCTCCTTACCCTCTATTCATACATTCTCCTGGCTTCTTGCTTCACCTTCCAAGTGAGTTTCGGTCTATCCGATGATCGATATCCTATACGGAATCTCGTTAACCAAGTTTTTCGAACCTCTTAAGCCCCTCTAGAATGAATTTATATCCCTTCGAAACTTTTCAATAACCCAGCGCAAAGTTCACTGGTTCTTGATGGGAATGCCAACTGACCCTGCCGTCATGGGGAGTGGATAGGAAGAAAAAAGAGGAAGGAAGATATCGATTCATCGCTCTAGACATTGCTCCGACCTCTGAGATGCGTATTCATCCGCTGCGTCCTGGCGTGGGCGTCCCCATGAGGGGGAGATATTCATATGTCTCCAGCAATGTTTCATTTATCTCACTTCTTTGCGATAGGAAAAACATTCTCGAGGGAGCACTTGGATACTTTTTCTTCCTTCTACCATGACAACTTTTTCTCTGTCCTGTATTTCAACTCCAAATCTGGATCCTGGAACCGGAAAATATATTCTCCAATTGGCTTGCTTAAGCTAAGCCCTCGTTCATGCCGCAATATACTTTCTCGTCATACCTGTGATATGCGCGTGATGCTGTTGCTCCTTGCTTTTAATGCCGTAATAATCTTCGAGGATGTTATATACTTCAGATGTGAAAGGGATCACAACAAAGCCGATTAGTTATAGCTATCCATCAAATGAAGTTATAAGTTATCACGTAGTGTTCAATGTCTCAATGAAGGCACAAGGCTACAGTTTTGTAAGGACATAAGTATTTTTACAAAATTTGACAGGATGCTTTAGTATTCATTTTTTTTTGGATTTAAGGTCATGAATGCATTGGATCCATGGAGCCATCCCCCCATGCAAGGGATCTGGTTGGCCATGCTCTTCACGCATTTGATCTACGCCCTTCTGCCCCTTCACATTCAAGAGGCAGTTGTGAGTGGGATCATACTAACCTCCTGCAAAATCATCCCTCATTTCACTCACTCCCGCCCCGTCAATTGGAAACAGGTACGAGTCACGATTAACAACTTTTGCAAAAGGAATGCCATATTCAATTCTATTTTTCCCTTCTTTTTTTCTCACTCCCTTCCCTTCTCATGGGTAATGATTCCTGTCACACGCTCCATTATATGGATCATAGATCAAGTAAGACAAAAGAGGAAGAAGTCCACAACGGGGCGTAGGACCAAGAAGTGGCCTATCTCTCCACCCTTCTTTATTCTGGGTTACGCCCAGGACTCATTATCCAAAGGAAGGGTTTTGTCACAGATGGATGAGGCGATCCCTAGACACTTCTCGCCAATTCTCCTTTCTGTTTCTGACGATTTCTTTCTCCCTCCCGTTTCCCACCCTCTTTATCCGAGGCGACGGAGAGAATCAATCGATGGAGCTGGAATCTATTTCCGTTGTCACAGGAGCAGAACCCAATTTTCCGACTCGATAACCAGAGGGGTATCAGGTCTGGGGGTCTCTCCTGAGCACTAATCCCAGACCCGTCCAAGCATCTTGCCCTTCCCCATTCTCATTCGCATGGGACTCTCAGTCGAAAACCTCTCGAGAGGCATCTTGTTTCTTAGCGGAGCATAAAAACTCCTGTATGCTTCTGAGTGATCAGAACCTGTTCAATGGAGGAATGTAGACCTTATCAAAAGTTTACTGTGCAGCCATTGAACCGTGGGCGAAGAAGATGAGTTCGCATGGAAAATGCATTTTCAGGAAGATTGCAGTGAGGCCACTGACGGATCGATTTTTCCCTAAGCCGAGGGAAGAACCACGCGAAGGATGAAGGAAGGATGAAGTAGAATCCTGCATTCATGGTCATGGATAACGCATTCGCAGCATGCAGGATTCTACAGAAGTAGAATCCTGCGTAGTAGTAAAGTAGAATTCTGCTGTTGAAATGCTGCAACGTACTAGTATGTTGTGTAATTAACACTTTTTCATACTTTTTTAATGCCTTTTTTTTGTCTCCAAGGGTAGTTTCAGCGATCTCCCTGACATGTACATTGATCGAAAAGTTTTCCACTTCTCCTGAATGTTTTGTTCTGTTTCGTGAAGAAGAGCACGAGGATATGGATATTTCCTTCTTTTGATACCGACTGGAGTATGCTTTTTCTCAGTTGAGTTCGACGCTGTTACACCTGCGTCCAGGTTTTCATTTGATATACTGAATTATTTTGTTAAAGCTTACTCTGCCAAGAGTAATAACGAAGTCAAGTGAAAAAATTACTAACATTGTTGAATACTACACTCCAATATTGCATTTCTCTCACAAGAACGACGTAATTATTCTCCGAATATAAGCTCAGAAAATGCAAGGGTTTCCTCGTGTAGGAGATAAATATGTAGAATCATTGCCTTGGATTCCACCCACATCTTTCATTCAGAAGGCGAAAATGCTATCATCACCACAGCCTGCATTTGGCAGGAAGTTATAGTATGCTTAGGAAAGGAAGGCATCATTCTGAGGCTTATTCCAAGGAAGGAACCATGCCCACCATAGTTCACGAGACAGAGCAGAACTATACAAACTTTGAGCAGGATACCCTATATTGCACATGGAGAAGATGCAATACGCATACACTTTTCTCGCCGAAATGTGACATAATTGGAGGATTACTTTCGAGCAGAATTCCATCATGAAACCATAATGTGGCTTGATACTGGGATTCGAAACCCATTTCTAGTCCCCGAAATAGTCACTGTGAGCTTCGGAGAACTGCCTATTTCGGAGAACTGCCCATTATTGGAATCGGCATCGCAGAATGATCTCCAACATTATCCCCCAAAATCATCAAGATGTGAAATGCAACAATCACAAAAGAAAATACTCTCGTGCGTGAGCCGCTATCATTGAGAACAAAGCCCTTCCCCTAATAGCACCTCCTCTTGCAAGACCATATCACAGCTTCTGTGCTCGGAAGGAGGCTGTGGCAGTGATAATGAGGGCTAGAGAATCCTAATTGACAGGGTCATTACCATTGATGATCAATGGTGGGTGGGAAGACAGATGCTTCCCCAGTACAGACCAGCCTGTCTTCCTTGGTGATGAACTTACTCTCCATCTTCATATGATGGTTTCGAGCCTCTGACAAAATCCATGTAAACGACTTTCATGTTTCCCGAACATTTGGTTATTCAACGTGAATTTTAAAAATATTTCAGATGGGAGTGGAGTTGCTGCTTTGCATAGCCGTGAATGTGACAGGGGTGTTCATACATTATCGGAGCGAAACGGCGCAAAGAAAAGCGTTTCTCGAGACCAAACAGTGTGTCGAGGCCAGACTCACCACGCAGAGGGAGAATCAGCAACAGGTAAAGATCTCCATTATTTCTTTAAGAACGATGTTCTCAAGGATGGCCATGCAATTATTCATGTTTGTCAGTGCCAAGGGGTCAACAGTTACAGTTACTGAAATACTGACTCATTTACAATTTTTACTGGAACATCGGAATGTGGACAATGACATGGTATGGTGGTCGTGCCATTCATTTAAAAATAAAATTCGTCAGCTTTCGTCTATTCGTACGGGAAGAGATTCTCGTGGACCTGAGGCACATGATGTCAATGAGATACTGTATCTTCAAAGAATCTCTTTATTTTACTGGACTTTACCCAGCTTGTACAGGCAACTTGTACAACTCAGCAGGCTGAATTTTCGGCATGGAATCGCTTGCGACAAGGTTAAATTCATTGAATATACTTTACACCCAACAGGATGAGAATCTGCAAAGAAAGACGTCGCTTCCCTTTTATGGCATTTTATTTCCATGCGGATGTCACCCCCTCTCTATCACCATCTCAAATATCTCCTCCCTTCGTCGTCACAAAGAGAAGACATATATATGCACGAGACGATGGTGCTAAATGGGAATCTGGTGTCATCCGTTTCGTCTAGTAAGAGAAAGCCGGATTGATAATCAGTTTTCTCCTGCATCTCGAGAAAGCCTCGTGAAATGAAATTGGGATATAAGTTAAGTGGTTTCTGTTGCTTCCGTGTTGGGCTGCATCCTTGCGTGTGGCTCGAGTTCTTCCTAAAGCAAGTCCTTCGAGGATTCTCAAACTGAATGCCTCTCACGTTTTCCTTTGAGAAGAGCCTTTATACCGTTTTCTCGCTCACGGGCACAGACAGTACACTTCAATGTACACCAACCCCCCTCTTTCTCTTATTTCCTCTGCCCGTGGAAGAGAGTCTCTGGTTGGTTTCATCTGCCTGCCAGCTGCTGCTTTGCTGCTCTCCCCAGAGAAAGTGGATTCATTACCCTCCATCAGCTTAATTGGGCTCTCCTTTTTAAGGAGTGTCTTTTACCCATTTCCCTGGTGAGATGAGGCTTTCTCTTAGTTTCATTTCAACTCCGCACTTAACGACATGACATTACGTATTTGTTGAAGCAAGCAATAAAATTTACATGGAAAATATTTTCAGGGAAGGCCTTGCTCTCGTTACTTCCTAGCAATTATGACAGCCTTATCTTTTCATATTTATTTTATGATATTTCATAGTTCATATCATCTTGTTTTTTGTCTTTCAGTCCTGTCACGTGTGCTTTATTTCTTGAAATCTTTTGGAATCGAACAATGGAAATGATGCGAGATAGACGAGAAAACGTATATTGTTGGGAGTAATGGACATAGAAGGATACTAGACACTGTATCCAAGGTAAGCACAGCTGGAAGCCATCACCTAGATGGATATAAGCTTTTGAAGTCCTTCGTGTTCTTAGATTCTCCAGTCGCACCTCACCATGGGACGAATTCATGACCCATTCGGGAACGTCTCATGACAGTCGTTAATCGTCCATTAGGGACACGAGGGCTTGCATTATTCACCCCCATCTTCAAAGGTGTCGTACAGTCGTCATACTTGCGTGTACGATACGCCTCTTTATGGCCATTATAGGAACGGCTGCTGCTGTCAGTGTTGCCCCGGCATGTCGCTATGGAGATGAAAGCCGACATTGCAGGGAAACCCAAGGACACCATGTTCCATAAGATTTACATCCAGAGGCACGAAAACGTCAGGTAAAACGGGCTTCAAAATCATATCCGGCTAACAGTTTTACAACGTTATGAGTTTTTCACATATTGCCATTTTTTCTTGCAGCATATTATTTGCAGACATCTGCGGTTTTACAAGCTTATCTGAACAGTGCACCGCCGAAGAACTCGTTCGTCTCCTAAACGAACTCTTTGCCAGGTGAGAAGGTGTTTTATCATATCCAGACCTCAAACAGAAGAGTAAATGGCATATAATGCCGCTATACCTGTAATCTGTACACCTTTGAAAGATAAAGGGCTTTCCGGCACGGTCCGGATCGATCCGTGACTACGTAAGAAGAATGGGGTTTCGCTCAGACGAAGCACACGGAATGATCTCATCATACAAGATGCATAGTCGAGAATGCATTGCATTATACATGCATTTTTCTGCGACACTTCCTCGAGGAAATTGAGTTCAGCCATATTTCTTTCATGGATGGTCGAAGACATGAATTTCCATACGAGTGACACTCGGGAGTGGATATATCTGCGACTATAGGTAGAAGTCTATGAGTCAATATATTCCAGCTTCTCTTTTATGTATCGATGAATGGCTTGGGTTTAGGGGGTCTCATGAATACTCGCGACGTCCTCTCGACTCTCTTCGTGCAGCAATATATGGGAATCCGCGAGAAGCGGCTGCAATTTCCGGCTTATTCTCTCCTTTCCTCCATGGGTTTTCTCAACAAAGCCCAGAGATGAAGGGGAGAACTGATAAACGTTTTTTTGCATCCGATTCCGACCCGATTCATCCTTGAAATATGTTTTTCCCTGCTTGACGTCAGCCAGAGCTCACGGAAAAACATTTTCTGTCCTGTAATCTCGGATGAAGGAAGCTACTTTTATTTCTCATCGACTTCCATCACAAAATACGGCCAAGAGGATTTCCTACTTCCTTTGAGGAGCTTAGCATATGAAGAACCTGTAGTTAGAAGTCAAATGAGGCTCTTCACTGAGGACACGGACCATGAAGGTCTTGATAGGAAAAGACACAAAAGGCAAGGTCGCGCTCATAGATCCGGGATTTCCTCCTCCCTTGGAGACAGGTATTGCCACAGAAACTCGACCGTACCGTCTGGTTTCCTTTTCTCTCGAAATCGATGCCTCATTCCTCCTTGAGCTCTTTCCCTCTTTCTCTCTTCCATCCAACCTCAAAGGGTCTTGTTTTCCGCAGGGGAGAGCGATCGACAAAGGAAGGACGGCTGACGCATACGAGCAAATGAAACTTGGGAGTGTGAATCAATTGCTGCTTGCCTGATCTGATGATCGATAGTTTGTAATCACGTCTGCATCGACGCTTCGCTGTATGTGAAAGAGACTTCCCATAAGAGGGATTGCGTTTTCATCGCCTTACGACGATTGCAGAAGAATCGCAACCAATTGGCAAAGAATTTGAAAGTAGCTGGATGGCGCATTAAAAGCTAGAAAATGTTCATTTCATCGATGGCTTCATGTGTTATTGGAATGTTGAAAATCCCCACCTGATAGGTGCAAATGTTACTCCTATTTTAAGGTAGATACTGAGTCGAGAATAGTAATCTCAAGTTGAACAACGGTAAAACTACCTTATTATCGCATTATGATCTCTCTAACGTTGAACTACTTTCTTGATACTCGTTGTACCAAGGAAATAATTTTGGACTCAGGGTTGACTCGGTGCTGGAGCAAGACAGACATGCTCTGGCATTCACAATCAACCATCAATTAATAATGAATCTTATGGGGAATTAACACATACTGAAGTTCGCCATTATCCTAGAATAAAATTCGAAATACGATTTCGGTTTCACATTTGTTGATTCCGAGTTTAAATGCGCGCTTAAACTAGAGGAGCTCGTCACTGATATGCAACTTGCATTGCTTCAACATGGCATTGTTTCTTACACTCCACCATTCCACAATAATCGAGGTGATTCATTAAGAATTCTCAAACGTGTGGGGGTCTCTTTATCTCCACGTGTGGTATCATCTCAAACCACATGAGCGTTAGAAAATGCTTGAAACCATACCATTAACTTGTCCGAAATACCTTGGGAATAAGAACATCTCTGGGATGTCTCAAAGGCATTCGATTCCTTTGCCCAAAAATCATCGCCGCGGCGTCGTGCAGGTATGAGATACCTTAAAGTAATTTTTTAAAATAGTCTTTCGTATTGTCACGTGAGTCAAATCAGTCCAGAGATCGTCAAACTAAGAGGAGTCGAGGTCAAGTAAACGAGAATTCTCCCTTAATGCTATCTCTCCGCCTGAAGATTCGCTCTTCTAAAGAAAGCCAGGGGACGGCCGGGAATTGAACCCGGGCCTCCTGATTGCCGGTCAGGTGTGCTACCATTACACCACCGAACCCAGGACATTCAGTCGTGCCTCTCAACACTGCCTTCATCACAATATGCTTTTCCTAGAATTTATTGTATTGCGAGGTTGTAGTGGTGGAGAGGAAAAGGGATGCCAAATAATGCAGACTCAAGAGACTCCAGGGAAAATCTAATATTAAATGCATAGAATACGAAAGTATTTAAGATGCAAACATCGCCTTTAGGCGATAGTCATTCGATATTGGTGGCGTCGTCTTTAAAAGGTCGATCCCGATGGTGATCTGTCTTTGCTTTCTCTTCTTTCGTATCTACTTTCTCTGGGGAAATCGGAGACCAAAAAAATGGAGCTTCACATCTCGGACCGTGCTTTGATTGTTCCGACCGGAAAAATTGCAAAGACTGACATTAAAGTTACCTGTGCAATAGGGTGTTGATGTGCAAGTTCAACCAGACCGTAGTGCGGTGTAGAAGCACTAGGTAGACCAACTCACGTGCAGGATGTCTGGTCTTCCGTGCCTGTAACATGTCACTGTCAACCGAAGTGTGAATTTATCAGACCCCCAGATTGACGTACATATACAATAATTGAACATGAACGTAGAAAAGAGCTGTCCACTTGATGCATCGCATGTATCCTGAAAATGCAGAACATTTCGAAGTTTTAAAGCGATGCAGCTTCTCGACAGAGAAGCCAAACCAAGACTAACAGGGAGAACTCATCGCCCGAAAAAGATTAACAATTTCAAGCAATTCAATTTCAATACAAACAGCAGTGGAGACAGAGAAAGTTTCAGGATGAGCTTGGTTTACAAGTAAGATCATGGACGATGCCTTTGTAAATTTTAAGAGTTTTCCTGAATTTTTCTTCTGAGGAACGGCTGAAAGAATCTTGCCAAGCGGTTGGCATGCAGAATCTCCAAACACCTGCACCGAAAAAATTGCGAATTACATCCACGGCTGGAAGAAATGCTGCTATCCTGATAGTTATTATCTCTCTTCAAGGCTTTGGTGCCGAGCTGCCAAATTTTAAGTTGGGAACTGCCAGGATTACTACGAGCGATATCATAATTGCCAGCAACTCACTACAGTGGGTTCCACTCATTGGAATCACACAGATTCAGGGGTATTTCACAACATTCAGAGGCTGATAACAGGTGATAAAAACTTGAAATTTATAACTTTTGCAATCAAATCGTTTTTTTTTTCGCAGGAAGCAATTGTCCAATGTAGTCTGGATGTGGATAACGGTAAATAGGTCCTCGTTTCGGTCTCCAGGCCGTTTTGCATATCTTAACCCCTCAAGCAGGTTATTTTACTCGGGATACCACTGCTGGTAACACACGAGGCTGCGAGTAAGTACTCGAGATGCCGGTTTGAGAGTTAATACTCCATCCAAAAAATTAGCGATGTTCGAAGCAGCGATGGGGGACAGACCCCCAAATGCAGCGTGGATAGAAACAAGTTGGGCAAGCCCAGTCCAGTAGTGGGCTTCCTTTCAGTTAAGGAAACCCTCATTTTGTCGCCTAATTGCACAAAATGATATCTCTTTCCGGTCTTCGATCATCAAACACCTAATTTCTCATTTATATTTGGTAAAAATAGACAAACGGTGCCCATGAAACGATGATGGGACGCTGGAGGGCTGTGCATGATTGGATCCATCTGCCACAAACGTTGGTAGGGAACTGACAGCTCTGGATGCTGACACGGCGCCGCGCTCAAAGTCTGGGTCGTACGCGCATGCGCATTGTGATCTACATTCTGAAGGGCTCATAGGTACTCATGGCTTCCCCTCCGTTAACAAATTTAAAATCTAAAATTTGCAATAAACATGCCAATTTTGGTGTAAATTCACCACAAAACGAACTCAGCCAGTATCTTCTTCATATCTACCTGCTTGCCAATTTTCGCATTGATCAGACCAATATTTTTTAGTTATCGTAGGACAACCAGTGTGACACACGGACACACTGACACACGGACGGACAGGACGGGATTATAAGTTGGTCTCTTTCCTTTTAGGAAAGGAGACCCACTAAAAATGGGGGGGGGGGGGGGGGGGGACAAAGTGGGGGGGCACAGGACAAAGTGGGGGAAGGGGGGCCACAGGAACTCTGGAATACTGTTATGCATTTCTTCGGTCTTTTCCTTCTTTTTCTTTGCTTCTTTTCTTGAAAAATAGAGGGGCATGTGCCCCTCTATTTTGGTACCCCTGACGCTTCGGAGAGGTGGGGGGTTTCTAGGCAGACAAACTCCTCCGTCAGACCCTTCCATCTTACCTCGATATCTCATCGAAACTCCTGCAGAGTCGTCATGTATTATATACCAAATTGAAAGAGACGACGGGAGCACTCTAACGATATTGAATTAGACGTCATTGCAGCAGGGAATTCTGAGCAATGAACAGGAAAAGAAAGGGCCATATCCACTCAAGAAGCTCGAGGGAGCCAGAATTTTTTTTAGGGTGAGATACAATATTAATCAAGGTCCTTTCCAGCTCCCTCGTTACAGCTCAGATGAGACCCCCCTGGGAGAGAATCCCCATGCTTTTCCTCTCCTCAGTAACTTTTGTAACTGCTGAGACGAAGTCGTCTTGATAGCAATAGTCGACGACGGTGATAACAAGCAGGAGGAAAATGTACATGACATGGGACTCGATTTTGAGTTTGAGCTTTTATCACATCATCTGGCTGATAGCACTATCAATTACCATTGCGGCGTCTGCGGCGTCTCCTGTTGTATAAAAAATCGGATGCAGAGCTGAATATTTGCTGAGTTGATGCTTAGCTTTTACTAGTGCTAATTTGTGAATGTGGGTACCATTCAAATTACAAAGTTAAAGTCCGGATTAACTATTTTATTTCTGAGTAATGTCGGTTTGTGAACGTCACCCATAGTTTTACTGTACTGTTTCCTGCACCCTGCAGCAGATAAGTCACGCCTTTCTGATAGTCTTCTCTGAGGTCCCGTAATACAGACGTCGAAAACTGCTCCTAGGAAAAAAAAGAAAAACAAGGAGGACTAAACGATCCTTAGCGTTTAACTGAGTTATTGATGTGCTGCAGGTCTCTCTCCTTAGCTTTAGGGATCCTCACCAATGCTTCACTCGTGATCTGTTCGGTCTCCTTGCATTTTCACAACTATATTGGTTGCAGAGAGACTTTCCTCTGAACTTGCCACCACCATCATTTGTCAGCTATTGCCAAGAAAGAATGCTACTTCCTTCATGAACATCAACAATGACTTTCTACTTTCAATTCGTTCATATGATAAAAAATAGTTTCAATTCGGACCTCGTGCTGCAGCTCGCGTCTTGTCCTGGATTAAAATGCGGACAATTTGACTTACTAGACTGGCATGAATACTGAAGTCGATTATTCACCTTCCATAGTATTTTTTTTCATGGGATTAAATTTGAGGTGTCAGTGTATCAACAAAGTGTATCAACTAAGTGACGATATAAAAAAAACTCTTTCAAAAAGTGACGACAAATTTATTGGTAGAGTCAAAAATTGTGATTGCTTTGTTGGCAGGTTCGATCATCTGGCGGCCGAGCACCACTGTCTTCGGATAAAACTTTTGGGCGATTGCTATTATTGCGTGTCTGGATTACCAGAAGCCAGGCCTGACCATGCTCAGTGCTGCATCGAAATGGGACTGGACATGATTGAAGCCATCGCGTGAGTTTTTTTTTCTGCTTCTCTAGTTTCGTGTAAACTATGGTTTGTATGTTCAGAAACGGCGATGATAACATGAAATAGGGTCTCTTTTTAAAATCGTACATCATCAGCGTAAACCTAGGCAAATGAAAACGAAACCCTCTCTCAGTGTTCGGGTTGAGTGACAATTCAGCAGCATTGAAACATACTTCTTTGAATGGTTGGCGCCCAGGATCTGGAAGAAGAGGATGATTTAAATTGCAGACTGGTCGGTGTGATTGAACCCTTCAAGTTGCCAATGTAGCTCTGCTCAGCTCCGGAACGATTGAGTTCAAGGAAATTGTGTTCCTTTTTGGACCCTTGGAAAAGACCACCTGTTGGTTCAAGCTCACTCCGGTGAGCTTGAACCAACAGGTTCCATTTTTATGCTCGTTCATCATGCATCCTATCTTTTGATTTGATTCAAAATGACCTTAGAATGATTGTTATACTCTTCCCAGGTATAAGTCCCCCTTGATGGAAGTTGAGGGTTTTTCTCAGGGAATAGAAAGGAGCTGCCCCTTCTAACTATTTTGATTTGCCTTTGGTATGTCCTTTGAGAACCACCCTGCTCTGAGACCCAATTGAAATATGCAACACGCGACTCACAAATTCCCCTGTGTCGGAGCATTTTAGGTCTACATAAAAGAGTAAAAATATCCAACGTATCCGCACCAGACCTCTCTCAGATCACCGTTGCGATCACAAATGGACCTTTGATCCTTGCAATGTAAACGTAGACTTTCTTTTCCTGTGAGACTGACGAGAAGGTTTTTGCCAGGTGTATCATGCAAAATCAAAGGGATTCTTGCTAATCATGTTGGCACTCAGACCTTGCAAGGGGGAATAATTGTATGTGTGAACATGATTTAATTTTACTAATAATTGTTCACATATTTTAATTTGTATTTTATTGCTGCTTCACTTATTTTTAATTATTATTTCTTAAAAAGTGGGGACTTTGGCGGCCACACTGATATAGAGATATTCCACAAGCGACTGAACGCACAGTAGAGGAAAGGCGCTTCTTATCGAAGATCCTTGATATTGCCACACTATCACGCTCTGTCACTCTGCATCCCATTATCACTGACCAGGGGAATGCGATGGAAACTTTTAAACGCACGGGTTCCAGAACCTCACTGCGCATCTGGCCGTCAGGGTCGATATCGCGGGTGTCATTGAGGCACACCAAATCCCTTCCATTCCACGCCGTGGGGCACAGAGTAACCGATGCTTGAACTCAGGGGTGAGCAGGTAGTACCTAAAAGCAACCGGATGAATTGGCGACCCAGAAGAAACCCGCCTGCCTCTGTTCGGATTGAAACCTGATTCCCCTGCGTGCTAACCCATGACCCTTATAACCACGGAGCCACATCAACGTGAATTTCGTTCCTTATTGTTGACTTTTCTCCGAATCAAGGAGAGATTAACTGCGCAGAGCTCACAAGAAGAATCTTTTTCATTTGAAACCCTGGTTACGCGATCGCTTCCAATTAATCCTCTCGTGTCTTCCGGGACCTAGAGAGGGATCGTAACCCCACTGTCACAGAGACTCTCTCTAAGGAACACTTGGCCTGTTCCATTTGGGGCACTTTGAGTAGTTCCTCACGTAGTAACACTTCGTCTCAGCTCTTACAATGTGCTGGCGAAATTTCTGCTTGAGCATTGCAGGAGCTAAGACGAATACTCAAGCTAAAACGGTCATCCATGGAATCCGTGGCCTTCGCCAGGAGAATGACGTGGGTGTGAAAACTTCCCACATGCAGCATTACGCGTAGCTTGGAATCATACTGCAGTATATCGTGTGTTCTGATATGGAAAGTCATTCGACTTAGGCGGAGGTCGACGACAGAAAACCAAACTTTGGATCTCATTATCTTCTTTTCCTGAATGCATAGCACGTCGGAGGAACGTCTCTTACCTGTATTGTAATCTCGCGAGAATAAAAAATTCCATGCAAAAACCGCTTTGCGCACCGGAAATTCCTAAATGTCCCAATTGACGCCATCAGGCACAGTTCTAGAGGCTATTAAAAAAATTGGAGCCAGATGAATCCTCTGCAAAGGATCGTAAAGTGGATGCCATGTTACGGAGGCATTCTGGAAAGAAACGATTGATACAGATCATAGTATCAGGCAGAGAGAAATCCAGAATATGTTCAGGTGCCTTAACAAGAGGCAAGGTCGATATGATGTATCCTGTACGTATGGATCAGAAACTGAAGGGAGATTCTCATGAGGAATCCTCTTTGTTCAAGGCCAAATCATGTCCCAGAACTGAATTCCTAATTTTTATATATGTGTGATCAGAATCTTGAAGTCATAGCACAATGATCTCCCACTTTCATCTGCTTGGGGTTGATAAGGCCACGTGAACTCCTGATCATGATTAAGCCGACATGTTTGAAATGACTGCGTAGTAAAGGTAGTAAAGAATTTCTTGGAAAAACAACCCAACAAGTGAGTGGCAATATTGAAATTGATTAGTAGTTCCGCTATTAAAATCGCGTTTAAAATCATAGACCTGATGTTCGTCGCCCACTATCTTTTGGTGTTTATACACTGGATAGTATTTTTGAAAAGCAAAGTGACCAAAAATCCATGACAATTCTATTTTCTTGTTATCTGAAAATGAAAAAAACATGACCACGAAGACACTAAAATAACTGTTTTTTTTTTAAGAAGTGGTTCCAGACTGTTATATCTATAAATTTTATGGAAATTACATTTTGAACGGGATTTTGGCGTGGAATCGACATCACACTCTACCTATTTCATGCTTGTGAAACAGGTAGAGAATAATGGTAGCGTGCCCCAGAAGATACGACTTTTTGACACATGAAGTAGAAAATGATCTATGTAAGGTCGCCTCAATCCTCTCCCATCGGACATGGAAGCCCTTCTTTACAGTCATGAGCTAACAACTCAGTCGATAGCTGCTGTTTCGGGAGGGGATTTCTAATCCTATATGGCAATGAGGCTATGATGTGCACACGTTTTCGCGGGGAGAGATAGCTTCACGAGGCAATAAATAAAATTATTGTCATTTATCAGTTCCCATGATATTTGAGCTGGAGAATCCTGCTTTCCGATCTTCCTGAAAAGAGCTGGCAGTCAAAGATATGGAAGCTTTTGATCCCTTCTGTGGGATGCATGGAATATGTTGGTGAGTCAATGACGAGTAGAGTGGGAAGTTCAGTCGTATTCTTGTCGCCCACAAATAGAAGTGAGGCCCCCATGAAGAGCGTATCTCATGGGAGAATGCAGTGCATCTGCGGAATAGCGCATTATGGCATGGTTATGGTTATTTCTCATAGTACGTCGTCTGCCAAGGGTTATCAGTCGGGAACAAGAGTCTCATATGCTCCCAGTGTACCCATTGCCATATTGCTTCCTCTCATGAGTAGACTAAGACTCACGTACAGGGAATTCTTTCTTCCGTGGCATTGTAATTGCTGTTTTGAAAGAGGGCTGCAATTTGTGAGGCTGAGGAAGGATTTGAGGGCCTGCTTGAGGATGGAAGGAGAGGCTCTGAAGAATTGAAGCCTGAGCATAATTCTTCAGAGCCTCTCATTTTGGTATCGCTAGCAGATGCTGCACTTGTTTGTTGGACCTCTCATTCATGCATGACAAAGTTAATAATGCATATTTGATAATCAGACAATAGCCCAACTTCACAAAATGGCATCCATATTGCCCTATTTGCTTTCACTTCCAAGAACCAATGACACTACTTTTTGGCTCTTACGTTCACTTGATGAATGCCTGTCTCCGAGTTGAGAACCGAAGCGCCTCGTCTCTTATTTGCTATGAAAAGGTTTAAGTTTAAGGCTGGGACCATAGATGTCGGGTACAACATTTTCGCTTTCTTTCGAAAGATAAAATGGCTTAACATCCGCTTGATCATCCGTTACGAGCGTCTCGCCAGTCAGGTGGTTTTATCGTGATTAGCATAGCAATAGGACATGGAGTACATTGATATAAACTATTTTCCTGCATTTTTCTCATGTCTTCATGTCTTTCAATATCTTTGCTTCATACAGATTTTCATGATCAATCGTGATTTTGCATTTCATCATGCATAAAGTGCCCAAATCCCCGTCAGTGGAGAGGAAATTTAAATTCATGACTCACGAAACCAAAAGTGGACATGTTTGATCCCATATCATGGAAATTCTGGTGTCCATACAGCATCGATAGCCCTGTACCTTCTCCCAGTCATGTCACACCAACATGCAATGAAGTCACATGTGCAGGATGCATCTCCATGAAAAGGCCTACGTTGAATCAACACGAACAGCGTGACTGGCATAACTCTGCTTGCAAAAACACATAGGAGCGGTTTACACAGTAATTGCTCGATGGAGCAATGGAATGGCCGATGGAACTTGTTGGGTGTCATATTACACATCTTTAACCTTCGTAAAGCCAAAATAATTTTTTGAGACATGAATGGCCAAATCCAGATCAAATGTAACTGAAGACATTTTAATAATAAAAATAGCAACTCAAATCCAATAAATTTCAATTATATTTCCTTCTTCGTTATATGCACTGGCGACATGGGGCGCACAGGACATTAGAAGCAGCATATAGTCATGGGGGTAACCCAAATTGCCAGTTTCATGCAATCCCGCATTTTGGAATGATATTGCAATATTTTACTATTTGGTCATTTTTTTAAACCCTATTTTGACCTTAAGAAGGTTAATATGTTAGTAAGAAAGGAGAAAAAAAAATAAAAATAAAATGGAGCTTCAGATCTTTCATGCTAAAAAATCCCATGCATTTCCAATCACACATCTCTCAAGAAGATCCTCCACTGAGCTTGCTTCAATGGGGATAGCTTCGATATTGGAAAAAAATGAAATAGCAAAGACTGCTTGCACCAAAGGGGATTATTCTCGTACAACTAAGGCTTGTTTGTACAAGTACGCACATGTGTACAGTAGATCGGAGAACGTCAAGCATCCGAATACCTAAATATTCTACCTCGAAAAAGGGGAATGGCAACGCGGCGTGAATTTATCAATATTTGCGTTGTAATAGTCAATTATCCAAACAAACCGATTTTCCAAACACTCTTGACCTTGGTTAGTCCGAAAATGGTGTTCAGATAAGCAACGCTCTCCTTCACTTACCAGGTGCATTGAGTATCGCATCTTTCGCTTCTCTCTAATTCTTCTCAATCCTTTCTTTAATGTTTCCCTGGACCTCGATGTAATTCTTGTGCCCTCAAAATCTCAAACCCCTCCCTTTGCAATAGCTCTCAGTATTGTGGCTCTTGCAGTGGATCTTTCTTTCCTTGGGTCATCCGCACTCCACATTTCCGGTTCTGCTGCTGTCATTTCACGATTCAAATTAACAAGGCACACTATCTGGATATGTTTGAGGGACAGTTTCACAATATCTGATGCCCACGCATAGAAATAGGGAGCTCGATTTGATAGTTGTTTGCACCACTATCATATTATACTTGTCACGACACCATCCCTCGAAGAAGGTGAAGAATCAGTAAGAAGAAGTGGGACCTGGTGTTAGAGTAAGTGGATGGATATCTGCTGATGGATATCTAATGGTATAGAGGACAAGTTTCTCATGTACTTAGACAAACATGATAACTCGACCTCATACCAACCAGGAGCTTGACCTATTCAAATGCAAGAGAGGAAGAATCATGGAACATTATATTTGAATGTGCTGCAGCTCATAATTACATTGGTTTACCATTGGTGGTCTGGTTTTAATCCACAGGAATCAGCCTCGAAAAAGCACACCTTAAAGAAAATAAACAGATTCCTGCAGACCATGCAATTTTGCAGGCCATTTTCTTGCCGTGGTCAACTGTGTGCCGTTTATATCGATCTTTTAGTTAATGCTCATTTTATGCCTTATTGACACCATTTTCAATTTGACTTCAAGGTTGATCGTAGCTTGGAATTACCCAGCCGCCAAGCCCACCGATTTCATCATGGTTTGCGTTCCCTTCCACGATATGATCTCGGGCTAAACTTATTATTCTGCCTTTCGCCACCGAAGCATGTTGTTCCCGAACTTGATATCATCCTCAACGTGCTCACCCTACTATAATGGAAGACCCGATTAAGGTTTAGCATAATTCACTCATGTTTTAAAAAATGTTCCCCTCAGTTTGAAAAGACGTGACCGTGAAATGAGCCTTTGGAAACCGTTTGACGGTTGGCAAGAGCCAACCTTTGCAGCCATGAAGCCATTTGAGAGCCTAATGGAAAATCGGCCAGCTATGACCCGGATGATGGACTACTGTCTGATGGTTGAGGGGCTACTACTTTCTGGGAAAGTGTTGTGAGTTATTAATCGATAACGTGGATGCAATTTGTTCCAATGCCACTGAAGAAGGCTCCAGAACTATTTTTGAAACGAAAAATGAAGGATTCGAAGGAAATGACATTTCCTATTCAAGGTCGAGCAAGGCAACGCCAGACAGAGGCTCATATGGAGAAGTACGATGGCTTCACGAGATCAGTTTTCCCCCACAAAGTGCATTACTTCTAGCAAGATCAGGTTCAAACCTTTGACAATGCATCATAGGATGCGAATGATGTCCCACAGCTGGAGTTCAGAGATGATAGGGAGGAATCCTTTTGTCTTCTAGAAGATGAATATCAATGCTCGGAGGCAATAGTAGATCCAGACAGCAAGGTGCATACGAGTTGAGCGGTTTATCATTTGCTCGGATGAAGTCTTGTAATGCGGAGCGGACATGCTGCATTCATGAACAGGACGGACAAAATCCGTAATTTGGCAACCACAGTCAGCCGGAGCTCACACAACTCTGAGCGAAACCCCTAGAGATAAGATCATCTATCTCGATTCCATTCGCCCGTCATTCGAGAACCAATGCCCAAGATAATGCTTGGCCTGTTCCAGTGGGACCCCCATGACAAGTGCCACGTGCTGCACAGGATTTCTCAAGAGAACCATAGCTCGGGATTTTCGGGCACTTCCTTTCATTCAGGCCCCAGTGCATTCGGAGCGGAACCGATCCAACACGCTCCAAAGATCCCGCCTAGACCGGGCCAAGAGGACTGCACCATCATCAAAGAAAAGTATCTTTATATCGACGCCATCGATATTGACCCTCATCCAGGCCTATACTGCGCGTAAAAGACTGTCCATGTGCAAGGGGAACAGGAAAGAAAAGTGAATGTAAGTCTGGCGTTACCAAAAATGTGCCGGACAAATCAAGTATCCGGTGGAAAGTCAAGAGAAGGTATGTGGTATAACGACCTGCACATAAAACAGGAATGCTCTTCTTTGGATGATTTCTCCGATGGTAAGAAGGTATCAACTTCGTAAATATTTCGTTCGGTGCTTTGCCACGAAGACAAGGAGAGCTGCATTCCGTTCCCTTCCATCGCTTCTTAGGATTTTATCGTTCTCAAGTTATCAGGATTTTACTGCGAAGCATAAGTATTTTTGACGATGGCTTTCACTTCCTTTCCTTATCACACCTGCAGTGCGACGTCACTGCTTTCTCCAGTGAGATGTCCTGTTCCTCACTTTCGGTATGAGGCTTAAGGCATTATTCGTCGATTGACTCAAAAAATCTCGAAATGAAAATGCAAATCTCTCACACGAGGGACAGAACCACTTCTGGAAAAACTAGAACTCCTTGTTCTTAAGAAAAGATAGCCTACTGTCGACAAGTGTCTACGTGTATATTCTTCCTTTTCTAAACGGTCCCAACAATTAATCGAAAAAAGTGTGTATGCTGACTGCCCCATGAGGAACTCCTTGCGGAGGAAATAGATGGGGAAAAAATGTCACCCAAGTGATTTTTTTGGACCGTCTATGCACTTATTGCGCTGTACTTTACCTATAGACCAGAACAGAGAGAGAGAGAGTGGGGGAGAGGGAGAGAGAGGGGCGAAGGCTTTGCGGGGTTGCTCGCATCAATGACTGAAAGATCTGGCCGCATTCCAGGCTAAGGTAAATGATTTTGGGAGGGGGCCCATACCCCGGGCCATGATTAATGTCCTTCGATTCGGGGGAAGGACCCTGGATAGAAAATCACAGATATCCAGGTCAAGGGGTGCATTTTTGTGTCTCCTCTCATCCTACTTCTGTGTTAATGCGATCTCTCCATTTCCTTGGGGAAATCTTTTGGCTTTGTGTTCGAGAGCAACCAAGTGAGAAACTCTGGAGATACGGTTGGTCCCTCTGCTCCTATCCATTCACCATATGATGCAAATTTACTCAACGTCCTGCTTTCCATATCCAATCACCCTTATCTCCTCCTCAATTGACTTTATCATAATTGGTTCTTGGGTGCGTTCTCTACCAGGGTACAACTCGCTAGTAGCAAAAAAAAAACTTTAAATAATTGGTGCACGAATTGATTAAAATAATTGTTGCACGAGCTCAGGAATACTTTTTGGAATGTGGTGCGACGGCCGCCAAATGTTCACATTTTTTTTACAGCTTAGTCGTTTTCTCACAGGAAAAAAAAGAAGATCGCTAGTTGTCTATCATGCGGTGAACCCAGATTCGTCAGGGGGTTGGATTAAGCTGAATTCGTGGACAAGACTGGAAAGAAATCAATAAAAATCAATAGATATTAGAATCAGGTATAGTGAGTCAAATCAGTCCAGAGATCGTCAAACTAGGAGGAGTCGAGGTCAAGTAAACGAGAATTCTCCCTTAATGCTATCTCTCCGCCTGAAGATTCGCTCTTCGGGACGACTAAGAAAGGAATTGAAGGTTCGCGTCTTGCCCTGAGTCCTTTCGGAAGCATCAGCTTCGGCTGGAGGCCCAAGATGACAGGTCACGGCTCGGCATTTCAATCACTTGTCAGGGAAATCTCCATCTTAAGATAAAACGCTTTTTCCACTGACGAAGGTTGATAGATATGAATGGTTGAAGATAGGTTGCATGCATTGAATTGAATCTGTGGAAGTTCCATAATTTTAAAATCCATTATGCATACCCTATCCCAATTCATCATCATCAGCGCCATAACAGCTGTCTCCAGCGCAAGCAATCATCAGAGGCTTAATTTCGCCGCACGCGATGTTGCCCCGTGCATGGGGGTGCAGCTGTGGACCCTCGACCATCGTCAACATAATGCTCATTGAGAAATCGCTGTTGCCCGACTGTGGCTTCGTGCATGGGAGTCTGACGATCTTGCCCACTCAAGCAGGGCCATTTATCAGTCGCATTAAGACCGTAATCCTCGATACGATCGCCTTCAAGGACGATCCATCTCTCAATTTGGCAGCTAAAATACTTCACGCAATGCTCGAAAGCACTCAGTGTTTGTTCACCACGGGCTTAATAATTTTTTCTATGTTACGTAACCTACTCTCCCGCTTTTAGAAGGAATCTATGAAATGTAATCCGTACATTTTTCGTTTGCTTCTTCTCCATGATTGATGAAAGCACGCGCACGTACTGATGAGAACTTGAGAACTCCTGAATCAGATCCTCAAAGCTTGCAAAGTTCCCTATAAGTAAACAGTTCCAAAATGACATTCGATCGTACTCGTTCCTCAGCGAAAGGAAGAACCGTGGCCTCATCCACCACTTTCTACAATTCATCTTCGTCTTGCTTCTTTATGCTTTTTCCTCTTCTTCGGTCAAAATAGCAACATCGAAGCAAGAGTTAAAGCGCACTCTGTCATCGCCATGTCAGTTGCAGACGGCAAAGTTTTTTTTTTTCAATCGTGAATGCCTGCTCTCCAACAGTACGATCGTGCTGCCAGGTTATAGCCTCATGTGCCGTCTCATCGCTGAGACTTGGCGACGGTCGTGCGACAGTGGAGCAACAAAATGCGGTGTGCGGTGCGGTGGACTTTAATCGCACTTGAGATGGATGGAGGACAGAAAAAAATGGGCTGCCAACGTGACGGCTCGTTTCTGTCACATAGTTTTACGAATCATGCCTTAGTGCCGGGCTTAGGTCCTCTCCCGTAATTGTAATCTCATGTTTTTCTCTTTTCGCATTAAATTTTAATGCTTCCAAAAAGGGGGTTCCGAGCTCGAGCTCTGCGAACTTCTTCATGTGTTTCAATGGGACGACTTCAGCGGAGAGAGACGATCAAAGCATGCAGCTGTTTTGTGCCTTGAATTCTCTCAAAGAAACTCTCCAATCAATGCTTCTCCCACTTTGTGCTACCCATTCTGCTGCCGAGGTACCCATTGGCAGTTCCAGGAAGCAATTGCCGGTACTCAAGAGAAGTTGGCAGGATTCGCGCTGGAGACACCTAATTGAAGTGGGTCATAAACCTTAAGAAGCCTTGGAAAGCACTCGAGACATGGCTTTCTCTCATTGGAAGGTCTGAGCCTGACAATGAGACATGAACCACAAAAGTATTCAGCTGTGACAAGCCAGCATGAAGGTCGTATCACTGTTTTTGGACACGTCACGTGTACAGGGTGTTCACAAATTATTGAAGGGGCTTTAAAAATGTATATCTTGAAAGTTACATGGAATAAATTGATTGGGTATGCAGTAGGCGGTAGCTAAAACATAATACGTTTTTTATATATACGTTTGGTACATGCGCGACTGAGGTAGAGGAAGAGAGAGAGAGAGAGAGAAATCGAGAGAATAGTCGATCATCAGCCGATCGAGTTATGGCTACCGTGCAAGAAAAAGCTCAAGGCGTTTTGCAGTTCGCGAAATTGAAATTGGTGGTTCACATTCAACGCAAATTTAGACAAGTTTTCAAAGAGAATCTCAAGGTGGCATTTTAATTTGGAGGTAGTATAAGCATTTCCTAGAACTGGGAGTGTGCTACATAAGAAAGGAGGCCATAGGATTGGCCTTTTTTTCTTTGTGCTATAAAGAAAGAGGAGATGGTCCAATCCCATAGCCACCACAGTCACCAGACGTGAGCCCTCCAAACTTTTTTTTGTTGGGGTATGAGAAAGACGCCGTGTATAAGACGAAAGTAACAAGTTCGGATGTTTTACAAAAGAGGATAAGAGTTTCAATAATCAACCAGAAATGTTTGAGAAAACATGGACAGAGATTGAATATTGTGGGCAGAGCTGCAAACGGTGCCCACATTGAAGTTTACTAAGAGGAAGTTCAAGCAGTAAAAAACGTATTGTGTTCGGCTACTGTCTACTGCCGATCCGATCAATTTATTCCCAATAGTTTTCAAGATATATATTTGTAAACCCCCCTCAGTTGTTTATGAACACCCTGTTTTTCCGTGTCCTCTCATTCCTTCTCAGTCTCAGGAGGTCTGTAACACTGGGGCTGAGGCTAGAACTTGGCACTGACATGAAAGGGAAGGATGAAACAATCCTTTGTCCGGTCACCCATCCCCAATCATCGATTAGTGAGGCCTCAGGGGACAGGCTCCGAGCAAGCATGTCCCATTAAAAGCTCGTTTATCTTTTCTTTTGTATTCAGCCCACTCAACGCAATGTTTCCCGACGGACTGCAGCTACTGGGTCTTGATGATTCGGTAAAAAAGGGGAGCAATATACAGCATTGTTATGAAGAAACCATCCAATTTCGTTTAGTCATAACTTTGGAGGGACTGTCAGATGCTGTTGAAATTTCTTAGAGGTCCTACAAGGTTAGAGGATTTATGAGATTTGTTAGATGGATCTGCAAGGTTTTCTACCATGCCCATCAGATAACGGGGCTTTTATAAGGGGATGCTGTGGTCGCATATGAAAAAGACTGTGAATGATACACTTATTGGAAAAGATCAATCAACCGAATTCGATACCCGACCACTACAATGTAAATCTCCCACATTGCCAGTTTCTTCAAACTGGGCTAGTTTCGGACCTGTCTCTGGGTAACATGGTCCCGAAACGAGATTGTGTTCTGTCCGTATGGCTCGGAGGGATCGGGTTACAAGGTTTTCAAATCTGTTATAAGGCCGAACGAATGCGACACATTACAGCACTGTGAGCTTTGGTTTCTTGCCTCCAATAGTGTGCACGTCAGATGCACTCCTCTATTATGCCTATTCATGTTCTCCACTGTTTACTTTTGAATGTGCGACCACTGCGTCCCTATCGGCATGCACCACCATCTGGAAGGCATATTAGAAAACATTATAGGGCCGTCGACCTCTCTGTCACATTTATGCTGCATTCGACAGTCCCCTCCAAAGTTATGACCAAGCACATTTGAGCTGTTCCTTTGTAAAAACCAAGTGAATAAGAAGCTAGGGATTAGTAGATGATCATGCTTCCACCTAAGGCATTTATTTTTAGAGGGGTTGTCTCATGTTAGATGAGCTCTCGATTTCGGTTAGGAATGTAAATATCTCGTACGAAAGGAAGTCACATACAAATACAGACCCTGAACTTGGGCATGACTTCTAAATGGACAGGTTATACGACTTCCTATTGAAGCTCCTCTTGAGGAGTTCCGTTAGCGACTGTTTCCGCCACTAGTTGCCTTGCTTGCAGTTACTGGGAGAGGGTAGGGGATAGGGGTAGGGCTCCATCTCACCCTATAGCTGTCATGTTTTGTTCGCTGCGATTAAAACTGGGATGGATGAGCTTCGTTGCCCCAATCGAATATTCGTGATAGTCGGTAAAAGTATCAAAGAAAAATCAGACGGTTTTTCACTCTTGGAAAACAACTGGAGGCATGGAGATCGACTTCGAGGAAGAACAACATTTATTAAATTTTCCTAAAACGATATTTCAGAAAGTCTAAAAACACGTTATGAGAAGGGGAATCATTCGCATTGATTTTAGTGTACTGTGTTTTTGTTTGTTATTTAGTTTTTTTTTAAATCGTATTTTAGGATTATTTTAGCGCAGACATTGAAATATCGAGTGAATCAAGGTCTCCAGAAATAGGCTCACCTTCAATAAGCTCTTTTAGATCTGCGCAGATTCAGAGGACTGAATCTTCTTTCATGCATTTGAATTTAAATTTAAAACGCTGAGCTAGCTTGAAGAGGATACTAGCATTGTAAATATAGAGGGTCACTCAATAAGTTATCTACCTGAATAAGAAAGAAACATCCGAGGGGAAAAATAACACTTTATTTTTTAATGTAGTCACCTTTTAACTCAACATACTTATTCCACTTTGATTCCAAGGATTTAATTCCCTGGGAATAGAAGTCAACTTCTTGTCCATCAAACCAATCAGAAACGGCAACTTTCAGCTCTTCATTGCATGAAAATCTTTTTCCCAGCAAATATTTTTTCAAGTGTCTGAACAGAAAATAATCATTAGGAGCCAGATCCGGGCTGTAGGGAGGATGGTTGAGCTCCTGAAAGCCACACTCCCTCACTGCTGCCTGAACTTTCCATGATTTGTGGACGGGC
>CAJPEV010000340.1:31332-66413 GCA_905338385.1 Darwinula stevensoni | reverse complement strand
CGTTAGACATACGTTCATGAATCTCCTTAGGTGCTTTCCCTTCTTTGGTGAGGAATTTGATCACTGAACGATGTTCAACTTTCGTCAAATCCATGACACAGACTCAGAAAAAGAAATCTAATGCGCTACCACTTTGAACGGACTTGAGCCACTGAGCTGGTATAGTGGTGGGGCACTCACGAGACCTGTCGAGACATGTCACAGCAGGCACAGGCCTGTAGCTCATCCCTTTCATATTCAGGTAGATAACTTATTGAGTGGCCCTCGTATTTTAAAAGTTTATAGATTAATCGTGAGCCATTTTATCGATTCCCTGATTCCTCGAATCATGCCTTACGCCTTGGGGAGCATCAGGAAGTGATTCAAGGCGATGCAGTCACTAACATAGCAGTTACCATCCATACATACAGTAGTTCAGCCTACATACCTCGTATAACACATTCTAAGCGGAGAGAGAATATTTGCAACTTAGATAAATAATGAAGCATAAGTAAAGAATGGCACTGAGCCCCTTTGCCATTTAGCCAACCCATACTGGAAGGATGCTACAATGCAACTTAAGTGACTGGAGGTGTACCGTGGCAGTTCATTACGTGAAGATTTGAATATTCATTATCGATTCACGGGCAACACAGGATGGAAGAGCAGAAAAAGCAGGGAGTAGGAGAGGGTTCGACACTTGTTTCCTCTTCTCTCGCCTGCCCCCGGCTTTCCCCCTCTCCCGGGCTACTTCCCCGGGACTCTCACAGCTTCACCGACGCACTTACACGTATGCCTCTCACTCCCCAGCTTTTTACATTATCCTCTTTCTTGTCCCATCCCTGCCCAAATCCCCTATTCCTTCCGCGCATTCCCTTGCAGGGTTCTTCATTCCGACTTTCTTTTCCTCATGAAGCTTCTTTTTGGAATAGTCTGAAAGCAATGGCTTTGTTTTCGTGTTCCATTTCCCCCAAAATAATGCCGTTTTTGCTGAAGAATAAGCAATGCGAAAACGACTACCCTCTACAAGCCAATCATTACATTTAATTCCCTTGGCAAAACATTCGTTTTCAGCTGTTGTGCAAGACTATGCAAAGTCAACTTTTAAGGGAAAAAAGGGGCATTCAGAGGGAGATTGAGGGGTTAATTAAAATTTGATTAATTTCGACTAATTTTTAAAATCACGATTAAAACATTAATCGATTGATCGGTCGATTAACCTAATCGAGCCGACAGCCCTAAAGGATATCCTTTTTGCTTTACTCAGCTTAATTTCAGTTGCCTCCTTCCATTATTTGGTGCAGCTAATGTATTTTAAAAGGCTAATGTCAGCTGTATAATTCAGGTGTTGTCCTCTGAAGACGATCTTGAATTAAAAAAAAAATGCATTAAGCACAACATGTAGGGACATGAGCTTTTTTTCACAAAGCAGCGAAGAGTTTTTAAAATGATTGATTTTTCTTTATTATTTTGTCTGCCGTTTTCCATATTTAGTCTCCCTTCTTGTCAACATATGCATGAATGTTGACATCAAGAGAGGGTCAAAAAGTTTTCCAAGAGGGACAGAGAATAATCCCGCGACACATTGAGGCGTTGAGACGCCTTATTTCGAGGCCTTTCAGCACTTGCTCAATGGACTGAATGGGGGAATCTGGTGTAACGATCTGCTCTGTGTAGCTGGAGGTGAAAGGA
Source organism: Darwinula stevensoni (assembly GCA_905338385.1). Classification (NCBI taxonomy): domain Eukaryota; kingdom Metazoa; phylum Arthropoda; class Ostracoda; order Podocopida; family Darwinulidae; genus Darwinula; species Darwinula stevensoni. The sequence goes on along the minus strand of CAJPEV010000340.1, from coordinate 64,742 downwards.
AAAGAAGAGAGTGATCCACGGAGAGGATTTAGACCAGCAGGGTAGACAAGCGCAACCCATGCCTTCGCCCCACTAGGCACATTAACACCACTCCTGGGGGAACTTGTCCCTAATCAGCTTTCAAAGGAAGTCCATTTATGGAGCATGACTTCGGTGATGCACCGCTTACAGGGAGGATAATAATTGTTGACTGAAACGTAGGTCCTTCAAGCAGGCCGGGAGTGCCCCAGATGTAGGCTGTGCATGCACGACATAAGTAGGCTTATTGCTCTAGAGCTTGTTGCTCTCAAGTCCTCCTTTTGGATTCTATTTATTCATTTCTATTGCTTATTTCTTAGGCTGGTGAGAGAGGTGACAGGTGTGAACGTGAACATGCGGGTAGGGATTCATACCGGGAGGGTCCATTGTGGGGTCCTTGGTCTCCGAAAGTGGCAATTTGACGTCTGGTCCAATGACGTCACCCTTGCCAACTACATGGAATCCGGGGGCATTCCTGGGTGAGGCCCCATATTTCCTCCTCATCATCATCTTTTTCTTCTTGATATAGATTGAAAGCTCCGATTTCAGGATCCTCTGCCTCGTGCCAAGTTGCTCGATCTGCATGGTACTGAAATCCTGCAGTGTTGATAAGGGGAATTTGGGAGGAGTCATCAATCAGGGAGGAACCGGGGCGAAAGTGACTGGAATTTGGAATCCGATCAACTGTCATTACTCAGGCTTTTCTCTGATCCCTTCACCAAAACCCATTGTCTCGTTTCTATGCGTCATCCAACGCACTTCCCTTCCTTAAACGAAACTTAAGATGCGCACAAGTGTCAACCCTTGTTAAATGGAGAAAAACCCTCAGTAGTAATGGAAATAGTTTCCTCTGCTTTGTCTCAATTGTGCGTGACGACAAAATGAGCTGTCAAGGCAGTTGATCGAGAAAGAACATCAAAAGACGATTTGTTAGTCCACAATGCTCCTGATTTCGGCCATTAGGGTTCTGCCAAAGTTCTATCAAGTCTCTCGTGGGGTCCGTCATGAGTGAAGTTATTTTTCTTTTTCAAGTCGTATTCACATCACTAAGGAGACGTTGACCTATTTGGGTACGGACTACAAAGTGGAACCTGGGAATGGGGGTTCCAGGAATAACTATCTACGAGACAATAACATCGAGACCTACCTCATCGTCAGCGACCAGGAATTCCGAGACGTCAGTTGATTCTTGTAGACAGTCGAAGCACTTCATTCAATTTGTGTCCAAGTGAAATGTGTCTAAAATTGCCCTTGGAATGTTTGAATAGCATCATGCCCGGAAGAAAGCAGCCTTGGAGATGAACGGGAACACGCGACCGAACCGGAATCGAAGGCGGAGTCGCACTGATAAAGGACAGCATTTACAGAACCGGTCTCTCCTCAATCATATTTTAGTGGAAATGTCAAGAGTACCCAAGAAGACGATAATAAAGCTAATGGGAGTGTGATTGATATTTACTGTAGGTTGGGATACGGGGAGGAGGGAGAGGGGAAGAAGACGGAGAACGAGGTGACGGACTACCTGAGCCGAGCCATCGATGCCCGATCCATCGATCGACTCCGATCGCAGCACTGCAAACCCGGCCTCCTCGCTTTCCGTGATCCCAGCATCGAGCGCAAGGTAAAGGATTTTTTAAATAATAATGAAAGGAAACTTCTTACTTATTGTTAGAACTTCAAATACAGGTAACTCGTGTCACTTGGCTACAACTTGCAACTTTACTATTTGAAATGATTTTTTTTATTCGCATATCCATGCATCTCTTACTATATATCTGCTTACTTCTTAGTAAGTTCATTCCCACAAAGACGTCAACATTCACATATAGATTTATGCTTTGACATTTATTTATTCGAAGGAATTATGCTAAGTGTTTTAAATTCCAATGTCTCACTGTAACATATCATGCATCTTAAATTTGACAGTATGCAGGGGAGCAGGACACGATGCTAACCTCGTACTTCGTGTGCTCTTTCACAATTTTTCTCTTCATCACCTCGGTGCAAGTCATAGTCTACAAATGGTAAGTCTTCCTTGCATCTCATCCCCCCCTTCTCCCTTCGAAGCTTTTTAACTACTTTTTTGCTTGCCCTACCTACAGGTCCTTCATGGGGCTAATCTTTCTGACCTGCGTCGGCGTAGTGCTCTTTCTCGCCGTCATCCTCATCATGGTCGACAGTTGCACGGTAATTCTCTACCCCGTTACGTGATGAGGCCGTCTAGCATTCAAGATTCAATCTGCCTCTGGAGTACTCTCTAGTGTAATGAGAATTTGATGATTCCTGGAAGATTGGCAGTGGATTGAATAATGGATGCCATAGATGAGAGTGATCCTCTCTTCCGAACTCAGTCATGAGACCTTCCATTTACTTGATCAGTGGCTGATCTCATTCTTCTCTCTTCCTGTAATCTATCTAGACTCCTATGATTGTCTTTCTCCGTGTCATCCCGAGTCGTTAGTTATCTCATATGGAAGACATTAATTTTGACTCCCAGGTCCCGATGCCGCTGATTCTTCGCAAGAGATTCGTTTACTCATTCAAAACCGTCCTTATCTAATATCGTATTATTTAAGATAAAATTAAGCGACGTAGGCCTGGAAAGGGATGCGTGGTTGCCTGCACAGATCCCGAACTCCAGGGGTATCTCTCTCTTCTACGGCTCCGATCTCACTCTCCCAGTGCTCTGAGGTCTCTCGTTCTTCCTACCACAGTCAGCTGTGTTTTTCAGGATATACGGAATATCTCCCAATTGGAATTTTTCGTTTTTCTGCTTGCGAGAAGAGAATGGGTATACGCAGGGGAATGCGATTATGGGATAGGGAATTCTTTTTTCTTCTCTTGCAATAAAGCGATTAGGGCTTGAGCAGTCAGGAAGTGTAATCATTCCCTTTGCTGGTTATATTACACGATGCGGTTACTCCCGCAGTCTTTCAATGACTCTGGCGTCCTTCTATAAATGGAACCCCCTAATAATTAGGAGGATATTGCTATATTCCAATCATTACCACGCTTACGATCGTTAAGAGAGTAAGAGAATGCCAATTATAGTACGGCAAGACGACCGGCAACAACCTCCTATTAAAAAATTGTATTCATCGTAAGCCTTTCATGGAGCGGGGAGGTCGGAAGAAAGGTCTCTCAGAGGTAAAGGGTATTGCATAAAATACGAGGAAGAACGAGCTCAATACTTTATGCCAGCTCGTGCTTGCAGAAGATGTTGTCTCATTCTCCGGAGGGACTGTTGCTAGTACACGAATAGGGTGCGAAATTGATCTGATTATGTGTAGGCGACAGTAATAATAAATATTAAAGATGGCACAGAAAGGTCACAAGCGCTTCAAAGGTGGTTAAGGAGAAAGGAAATACATGCATAGCTCCGCCTCAATAAGGGTTCAGGATTCCTGGTGGGTTTCTCTTTTGCTGGCGTGTGTCCCAAACCTGTCATTCGTTTTTGGAATAGGATATTTTGGAATATTATTCCACATTCAGTATAAATCTCGTGTAGTATTCATAAAATAATCACGGACGCGAAGACTGTTCATAAAAGCAAACACAAAGCTCATGGTCATAACGACATTGAGAAACAGATACGCAATCCTGGCCTCTTTTCGAATCTAAGAGAACGACCGGAGATGACATGGGTAAAAAGTGGAAATCTATTGCGCAGTGCATGCCAAACATGGTGACAGAGGTGTCCAAACGAATCCACCGAAGCCGAGGATTGTCTCAAGCCCTCGCATCCAGCGTCATCTTCACTCTCTTTCTCGCCGCTCTATCCCCTCTGGTAACAAACAACGTCATACCTTCTACCCGAATTCAAAGTATCATAGCCTGAACGTGAATGGATGTGCTTGTGCAGTTGAGCTTGTGGGTGTGGGAAGACCTGGTGAGTGGTTGTGTCCAAACAAATGCATCCGACTCCAATGAGTCTGCGTCTTCCCTCGTCTTCGAGGGCAATTTCACCCCTACTCCCTTTTGCCCTGAACAGGAACTAGCCGGACTTGATGTGAGTCAGCACGAGGCAGACTTCTTCACTTCAATTGTAATTTCTGAGTTTCAAAAGAGTTTCTTAGTTCCGATTCGTTTTTACTGCATATGGAGATGAAAGTTGCGATATTTAATCGATATACATAATGTATGATATGAACTTATGTCTATATTGATCAATTGCAGTACATGACACTGTTGGTGCTGCTGGTACTGATCGCGTGTTCTGCCTACCAAATGATGACAGCCATCCTCAAGATCTTCCTTTTGAGTCTTATCTCCCTTACCTACCTGACCTTTGTGGTCTTTGCCAGTCTGCAGGTCTTATTCTTCCAAGATCAAGTCTTCATACACTCCCCTTCCCTGTGAGCCCATTTCGACACTTACGGGGAAAAGAATGGCTTACGAGATTTGCTGGAGAACAAAAATAAATCCCCATGAAAACTTTCCTTTGGTTGATGAAGCAAAATTCTCAATAATATGACCTTCCTTCTGGCCTCCCAAATGTGGATTAAATTAAAAAATTAGTCGCAAGTCATTTGCTACCGTTTCTTACCCGAGGCCTTGCAGACTATGATGAACCGTGATCTATAAATTTATTCGAACTTATTTTTATTTAATCAGCTGGCCCGGAGAGGAGAAAGGTGAAACCGAAAGCGTGTGCGTGACCGTGGCCGTGGTGCTAGTACTCCTCTTTGCCGTCATCATCCACGGAGCCCAGTCTGAGACTACCTCTCGCTTGGATTTCCTCTGGAAACTTCAAGCCACTGGTATCACCTTCAGAGTGGATCTTTTCATCTTTTTATTAGTCGCATCGTCAATGGAGAAATATCATAAACATAAAATCTAGATCGGAATGATAATATGTCGAAACAGAAATAGTAGGGGGTTGTCGGAACCCGACGGAAATATTAAACGGATGTATGTGAATAGAAATGGGGCAAATCTATAAAACGAATGAAGTATCCCCTTAAGCTAGTTCTTACAAGATATATAGTCCCATGAAACCGGGGAAACGAATCTGTAGAAGTGGGGACAGAAGTAATATATTGCTTGTTGCTCCAGCTTCCAAGTGGCAATTCAGAAAAAGTCGCGAGTCTGGAACATTCGTCATGGAGAAGTAAGGAAAAGCACACGGCATGCCCTTGGCAATAAACAGCCCTCTCAAAAATTCAATTTTCATGGCAGCAATAGCTTCCGACTTCGGGGCAAAAGTGTTATTTGGAATTTGATTTCTTGATGCACGTGATGTATGTAGAGGAGAAGGAGGAGATGGAGAAACTTCGGGCATACAACCGGAAGCTGTTGTCCAACATTCTTCCCGAACATGTGGCAGAACATTTCATGAGGGAACGCAGTCCCGATGTGAGTGCATCTCGGTTTTGTTTCTTAAAAACACACACACACCTTCCATCCCATGCCTATCACACGATTGATAAGAATGGTAACCTATATTTATTCCTTTCTACATGCTCTTTCCGGCACAAAATTTCACACTTTGCTCACATACGTTTCTTTTCTTTCACTCTTTCTCCAATATTCAGGCATTTCGTATTCAGTCACAGGCCATCCTTGCCAACACAGTCGTGTTCCTCTCAGAGTGTACTTGGAGGCAGTGTTATATTAGGGCCTATACACTACCAGAATTTTCTTTGCCGTCTAGCTAAAGCGTTCCCCGAGTGGTTCTTCACACAACCACCCGGATAAAAAAGAGAAAAGAAAAGCACACTATTTCTGGAGCATGCGATTTCTTTCCTCATTGCGAAATTAACAACCGACGGCAGCTGATATACGAAATATCCGCTAAGTGTCCGAGCATCTTTTCATTTCAAAAGAAAGAAGGGAGAAATGAAAAATGAAATATCTCGGAAAGAAACTGAAAGCGGTGGAAGGCTTAGAGGGATTGTCTCTTTGCCTCTTTTCCATAAAAAAGGGGGCAAAGGGGCTTTCCCCCTCCTGTCTACCGCGTTTCCAGGGATTCCCTCAATAGATAGAGGTCACTGATGCTTGGATGTGCTAACTGGATGCGCTGACCGAAGTGAGCTTTGATTATAGGTTATTTTTTGTTAACTAAGGGGACCTGTGGATCTACCTACATGAGTCCTCTTCTCGTTCTTTCCACCAATCCCTTAGGAGAGTGTTAGATGGGGCTAGAGTCTCAGAATGAAGAGGCAGAGGCATTTACGGGGAATTGCTGGTGTTTGTGGCAAGACAAAATGTCGATGATTAGGCGAGGGAAGAAAATGGGCAGACACACTTGTCGCCTGCCAAGATCCCTCTTCACCATCGCCTTCCGTAATTTCCCCCATCCCCTCCCCCCCTACCCCCTTCACTGTTCGCCTTCTCTTACAAACATGTCACCCTTCAAGAACCTGCCAATCTTGATTCTGGTCCTCTCTTTCACACTCTGCGATGCTATGTAATCCCAGGCGAAGCCATTAAGGGTGACATGGGTGCATTGATGGATGCTGCCAGCCTAAGCCCTGTGCGCATAGTGTCAGCCTAAGCCCAGTACCGGTACTTTATAAAAACTACATGTCGCATCCTGGAAGAGCTGGCGAACGTCATGAAATCACGACGGATGATCTCTATTCTAAATTGTTCATAGAAATCAGAGCTTGGATTCACTCATGTCGTCCAGAACACAAACTACACTATCTTATCTCTCTCACTGCACCCTTTCCCATCCCTATGAGGCATAATAAAAGCTCGGAGAAGGACTCATTCATTAGTTCCTTCTATTAAAAGTGGCAAGAATCTGACTCTACGAACGTTAAGACTTGAGAAAGCGAATGATGAATTGTGAAGTTAAATTGCATGTTGGACCTGCGACGAGTGAACCAAAGGAATGCATTATGGTACATTGCAAGTTACAGGGAAAAAAATTTTTACATTTTTATTCTTTAACCAGGTCCAGAAATATAGAATCGACGGTCCTAGATGTAGCATTGCTTCCATGTAAATGTATAGTAAGAGTAAATTATTAGTGCAGTTCTAATTTTTTTTCCGAGCGAGCAATAAGAAAAAAATTGGATGGGGGTGGTGGGATAAGTCCTTTTCGAGAATGGATCCATGGAAGAGATCCGCCCAGTTTTGGAAATGTCTTGACTAAAATTCGGTTGGAGATACAACATTTAGTACATCTGTCAACAAGAAGTGACACCTGTCACTTCTCATTTCAACAATTTTCACATTTTCAAGTCCCATCAATAAGTATTTTTTCATCCAGCAAAATCATGTCTCTGCTCCTCCTGGTTCAAAGTGGGATTCCGCGTCTCGCATCCATTGGTCATTGCAGCTAGAACACACAGGGGAAGATATTGCACATCTTGGATGAGCATTTTCGTCCATTATGACGTCCCGTTTCAAGGGTTATGTAAAATATGATAGGCCTACCCCTCTTAAAGATAAATATGATTGTGGCGTTATATCCACCTTCTGCTTGGTTACTTACGACTACGATTCTCCCTTTTTATTTTTTTCCATGAAGACATCTCTTCTTAAAGCTAGTCACGGAAGGGCAGCCTCTATTTCATCTCCTAACGTAACTTAAATTGGTTCCCTCTCGTTCCGCTTCTGCCATCGAGTTGGAAAACTCTACCACGCTTCACGTTATCGATTCTCTTAATGATCTCGAATGCCTGGATGAAGTCTCCCCTCGTTAACCTTTTTTCGAGAGAATACAGTCCTAACACTTCTAATCGTTTCTCTCCGATGAAAGTCTTCGTACAGTACCTCCATTATCATTTCCGTAGCCCATCTCCGTATACTTTCTTGCGCCGTTAAAAATCACTTTCATTAGCAGACCTTCAATATTGGACAGAATACTAATGGGGAATACGAAATGGGGTCTTATTTTACTGTAGCTTGAGGAGATACGCGAATCTGTTGCGTCTCTTGGCAAAATAGCATTTTTACTGCAAGGTGCAAGACGAATGACGCAGGGCCGAAAAGCGACAATTTTGAAAACGGACTTTCACATTCCTACTTAGGACCTGTACCACGAGCAATGCGAGTGTGTGTGCGTCGTTTTTGCGTCCATCTCCAACTTCTCCGAATTCTACGTGGAACTGGAGGCGAATAACGAGGGCGTGGAATGTCTCCGTCTCCTGAATGAGATCATTGCTGATTTCGACGAGATCCTCGGGCAGGATCCTTTCAAGGTCATCGAGAAGATCAAGACCACAGGGTCCACCTACATGGCCGCTTCCGGTCTCCCATTCCTACATGCACCCTTCGAAAAGTCACATCAGAACCATCGACCATATTTATCTAAATATGAATTGTGAATGTTTGCAGGTCTGACGCAGAGTGCATGTGATATGAAAAACTACACCCACGTGACGATCGCGGCTGATTTTGCCCTTCGTCTCCGAGAGCAACTCGAATACGTCAATGAGCACTCCTTCAACAATTTCAAGATCCAAATCGGTGAGCCAAGAATACGATATTTCATCAAGTAGAGAAGAATAATGCGTATTGAATTCTTTCATTTTTGCATAATTTTCCTTCATAGGCATGAGCATGGGGCCGGTGGTAGCAGGGGTGATAGGGGCCAGAAAGCCTCAATACGATATCTGGGGGAATGCTGTGAATGTGGCCAGTCGCATGGACTCCACGGGAATCCCGGACAAAATCCAGGTCTCAGTTCCCATTTCCTCTTCTCTTCGTCCATCTCACCTGACAATTTCTGGCTCCAGAGGGATTTCTGAAATCTAAAGCGACAACGACTGAGTATTACTCAGCCAGCTTTTAGCAGTTTGCACGAGAATTGTTTGAGACGCTGACGTCATTCAGGGACTCCCTCCACACGAATGAAAATGGAAAATTCTTGTAAATATTAAAGTGGAGGAAACACCTGGGTAACATTACTGTCAAAAACTTCAGAATTGTTTTTATTGGCTTCTTATTGCTTATGAAATAAGGTCAAATTTCGCAGATAAGACCGGTAGATGGAAAATTCATGAGATTAGTATATGATGAACGTGGTGGGAGCTACGCACCCCTTTTTCGAAAAATCAAGCAACCGAAATTATTATTTATTGCGCAGGGTAGGCATATGTATCCCTCGTGAGCTGGTTTCAATCTTGCCTGCTAGATGTAGATCATGGAGCTGCAACATCAGCCCCATTTCAGTATAGCGATTGAAGCAACTCGTGGCTGCTATTTAAAACCAGGTCTTGTCCCCTCACGGTGATCCCGAATCATTTGTATGCGAGAATGCCTTGTGGAGACTAGATAAGATTTCACGGAGGCAAGGCTTCTATGGAAGAGGGCTTTACGGTGGCTGCACTTTCAGACGCAGACTTCTCTTTTATATTTCAGATCTCGTCTGACGAGTTGGCTCTATTAAGTTAATAATGATTCTCGATGAAGTTTTGCATTTGGAATGAAAATACTGCATTTGGGTATATTGATTTTGTTTGAATGGTGCAAGCACAAGTCATTGGCAGCGCACGGGGTCATCCTTTTTTGTAGGTGACGCAGGACGTATACCAGATCTTGCATGAACGAGGCTATCCGCTGACCTGTCGGGGAACGATCCAGGTCAAGGGAAAAGGGGAGATGATCACCTACTTTCTCAATGGTCCCAGGGTCGCTGACAGATGACAATCACCGGCAACACCCCCAATTTTGGAGGTGGACATTTGAAGATTCGACCTTCCTCCTGCCATGGAAAGGGGGAAAGCATTTCCCTTGTGATAATAGCCCAACAAAGAAACAAACTGCATCGGTGTTGTTTTTGCCCCTTTCGAGGTATGTTTGGCACGATTTTCTTGATCTCGACTCTGAAGAGCGACGAAGTCAAAAATAATTTTTTTCAAATGCTTCGTAAGTGCAGTTCGTTGAGAGAGGCTTATTTTTCATATAATATTTAAGACGGAAAGTGCTTCGCACCTTCATGTGCTTGTGATACCCAATTTCCCTTCTTTCTCTCGATTGACCGAAATAAAGCTTCCTCCTTCCATCCCTCAAATCTCTAATTTTTCTTCTGTTCTACTGTTTCATTAGAACGCCCAGAAGATGCATCAAATCAAATGCCACTAACAAGAAAACTTATATTTAGATTACTGTGCTATGCCAGAACGAATTCAGTGCATAAAATGTACGAATATATACGGCATATTCCAACCAGAGGTGGTTTTTAAAATCATATTTGAGCTGATGTGCTATTAGCTACGTGGTTTTAGTATTTGCTATTAATCAGATCAATTTAAAATGTAACTTAATTGACTGAGATGAAGCACTATATCGTTGAAGGGGAACTATCCACACACAGTTATTGAAAGTAAACTCCTTTGTTTCCGATCTGAATTAGGCTGAATGGACGATGCTCCAGTAGGGAGGTCGCTCATAATAAAAACATTCTTTCAGTTTTAATATTTTTTTTTTTACTCGAATGTCTCTTTTGAGGGCACAAACACTGCAGGTATTGGAATCCTCTCTTGTATTAGACGATTGCAATAAAGAGAGGAGACATTCTGGTTCCTGCTTACGAGAAAATCCAGAACTGTCCGTTGTGTGAACATACTTCCCGGGTGCCCTGTCGATGGCGGTCGAGTATTCAGCTTCGTCGGAAGGTAGGTACATTAATTGAGGAAGTGAGGACCTTTTGGATGCTTGAGAGTCCCTTGTCACCCTTGTAAAATTCACCATTATAAGCATGAAAAAAGGTTGTGGTCTAACAATTACAGAAAGAAGAAGTTGAAAACTTCTCACAATTACATCACAATCAATAAATCAAACACTCACTATTGTCAGAGTTTGTTAGTAATAGCTTTCGTAGGCAGGCTGTAGGAGAAGTAAGGAGCAAGGTCCATACACTTATGCATTAGAATTACCTATTCCATTCGATTCATAGATTGAATATAAAAAATTAAAGTTATAATTGCAATGAAGATTTAAAAGAGAATAATCGAAACTAAATAATTATTAATACTATTACTCTCCTCCCGAGGATCTGACCTGAATCGGGTGGGTTCCGTTTGTCATTCATCGTCAGTACCTGTGAGATATCCAAAAGCAAAACCTGAAGATTGATTATGCACCATCTGGTAAAATTGTGGCATCTAAAGCGGTCTCTGTAAGAATGACATGATAGCAAGCCATCTGGCAGATGACAGCGCCAGATGACGTTTCCTTTGTCTCTTTCAGAATTTTATTAATTCTTTTCCAAATATAGATAAGAAATCACGGGCAGATGAAAATTCGATGAATCGTTCAAGCAGTTCAGAAATGATTGGTTTGAAGCTTTTGATCGATTAGTAGCCCTAGAATCTACTGTGAATCAATTTATGAATATTTGATATAGAGGTTGCGGTTCCGGATACGAAAAAGATATGTTCCTCACGATCAGTTTGTCTAAAATCCCTCTTACGGTTTTTGTCAGAGCCAGATACAATTTCCAGAAGCTGCCTCTGACCAGAATGAACATCAGGAATAATGACAGGTCTTAGATAGATGTACACCCAGATACATGACTCTCGTGTCCATGTTGAACAAACTCTCAATATTTTCAGAGGCATTTATCTACTGGAAGTTCCAATAAAAGGTGAGAAAAAAAGTTATTTGGTATTTTGTTACCCTTTTGTTTTACATAGAAGGTGGACCCTCCTGGGTTCGCAAATACTGAGTTCCTTGTATTAGCAGAACTGAAAAGCACTTTCAGGGAAGTACCAAACCGATTTGATTAAATGCATTTTATTTTTCTCAGTATAAAGGTGCAATTGATTGTATTTCGTGTTCAAGTACAAGAAATTCTGACAAATACATGCAATTGCAGCATTGACTGCATGCCCAATAGAGCCCTACACGGATCGATATTTCGGAACCCGACCCGATCAGCCCAATTCAGATCCTGACCCGCACCAGACCAGAGACCCGAATGGCTGCTTCGCTTCACGGTCCTACCCGACCAGACCCGAGGAAGAGGAGAGAGAAAAAAACAAGATGTTGTCGACTGTCTCTGGCTTAAGTGATGAACGACATTCTCCAATCTCGTGACCAACCACACTTAAATTGGCCACGACATCCAATATAAGCCTGATATAAGTTTTTCCATAACTTCCTTCACATCTTCGACCTCAGAGGAAGTCTCGCGATCTCAGAGGAAGTCTGGATTGACTCGGTAGCCATAAATGACCTCCGTCATGCGATCACAAGGTACTGGCATTTCCATTCCATGCTTATGAATGAAGATCGTACATGCCTCGCACGAGAAAATTTCCTGGTAGAGCATGACCTAGATAGCCTCCCATTTAAATGGCGTCGGCTCATGGTAGCTGCCCCCCTCGGGTCTCAGATGCAGCTGGTCTTTATTTACTTTCGCAGTTACATATTAAATTAATCTCCTTCGCAAAGGCAAAATGCATTATTAACGCATTCCAGTCCAGGCGCAGAATATCCATGGTCCCAGCCCTGAGACAAGATTTTAACAAAAAAAATAGGCAAAAGAGGCAAAGAAAAACTCAGTTCGACCAGACCCGACCCGGCGAGAGATCGTTTCATTGATCGTGACATTTGGCCCGAAATGGCCCGCTGGTCGGGTCTGGCTATTCGGGCTGACCCGCCGCCAGTGCAGGCTCTACTGCTCAAGAGTATAATGCACTAGAACTAGACCAGTGGTTCTCAAACTCCCTTTTACTCCCATAGAAGGTCCATGTGCTCATTGGTCCGCGGACCACAGATAGAGAACCACTGCACTAGACGAACGTCGAAAAGTAAAGTAGAGACGGACTCCACCTCCGCGTCTGCCTCTTCGGGATCTCGTTGGATCACACGAAACAAGAACGCCATTCGGTGCTACCTTAAAATAGTTTAATATTTGTTATCAGTAAAAGCATACCACCCGTTAATTTTAAAGTTACAAGTACTTCTCAATGCTACCAGTATTTGTTTGCTCTAGATACAGAAAATAAACACATAGAGTCGAAGGGTGTCTGATTTGTTTACAAGGGATCAATACTTTCATCAAAATACTCTTCAGTATTGTTAGTGCGGAAAAGCGGGTATTTGAGAACAGCAGAAGACACACCCCCGAGGAAATGAGAGTCCATGAGTACCTCATTTGTTGAAAATGGTTGGTCATGCTTTGTTCAAGGGCCACCTGCTATTTTTCATTAGCAAACACTGTCAAAGGTTACCAATTTCGGGACTTGTCTAGTCGTCGGCTCCATTTCAGAACTTTCCTTGCGTCGCCTCGCTTTGAAATCAACGCTTGAAGTCATCAGAGCAGAATACGCGAGTCAGGATCACGATATTGCAGACACGAGACGACATCGTGTCGAGTAGCAACAGAAATCAGGGTTCCTGGAGCAGACGTACCCCCTCTGTGCACTCTTTAACCAACCCATGAATACAATAACAATAACTGAGGGAGAGGAAAACCGAGGTCATGCGCAGTAGGAGGTCGAGAACGAGTCACGCGCATGTGCGGACCATATTCAGTTAAACAGGCGAGGCGATCTCTTGCCCTTCGCCGTGCAAGTTCGCTGCACATCACCTTTCCTACGTCCAGATCTAAATATTGGCGACCCAACGTCTCCCGTGATTTGAGCGTGTTCACTACTGAGTTAGGATGAGTGATTTTCTCCCCGCTCTTTAGCAACTTAGGGAAACACGTGTGCACCGGGAGAGGTTATATAACTTCTCTCACCTCTGCGTTGACCGAATTATTCATGCACATAAACCCAGTGATATAGCGAGGTCGTTCATCAGTGTTCTTCACGTCTCGTAGTCTAGGACTCATACTTCATAGCTTGAAGAAGTGGCTTCTCCAATCTACCATAGTGAGTCCTGTCATTCAGTAACCCTTCTCTTCACTTCATATTGAATACTTTTAACGTTAACGTGGATTCCCATGACTTTTTTGGTTTAGAATTTTCATACCTGGCTTGAAGGTTAAAGTCAATCCTATAAACCTGTATTTATGTTATTTGGAAATAGTTATTTTCAGTAAAATAATAAATAACTTTTTTCTTTAACCTTGTGTTCTGTTCTCTTATTCATGGCTAACGAGAGTTCGAGTGCTATTCTCCTGTTGCATGCAGAACTTTTAAGACTCCATTTAGTCTAAGTCAAATTTTGAGACCACAAAGAAAAGCAATTTAACAGCGCTAGAAAGGATACAGAGGCGGGCTGCTAAAATAATAAATGAGTTTCGAGGACTTTCATGAGGGAGTCGTTTATGTGATGGGATTCCATTCGCACCAGAGAACAAGAAGATAAACGAGGGTGAAAATCATTCTCCATTTAAGGTCATTAAGGGAACCGATAAAGTGGAGCGTGATTGGTTTATCAACTAGATGATATCAGCAGAAAGAAAGGAAACTATTTCAAGTTGCTTAACCCTTTCGCTACGAAAGCGACTTCAGTCGCCCACAGTTCTATTAGTTCTTCAAAAGTTACGCAGCGAAAGGGTTAAACCACGTGGGAATGCACGGAACGTGTCAAGTTATGGTGTAGTGGCTGCGCCTTCCGCAGCTGACTTTAAGAGGATATTAGATGTATTCATGGATCAAACAATTACAACTATATTGCTGACCAAATAAGCAGGCAATGGATTGATAGATGGATATGATTCGACAAAAATATGTATCTTCAAGTGTAGGCAAAGGCGTCGAACCCAGGGAGGCTAAGAGGCACGTGTCCCCCCAACTATATTATTGAGGGGGCAACGCCCCCCCCCTCCCCCCCCAAGAATGGCAAAATTTCAAAAGAAGTATAGCACATGGAAAATTGGACACAAAATGCTGCTTCACGAAAAAATGAAAAATGATTTTCCATTCTGTTTAGAGCTCCAACTGGGGGATTGTTATTTCAGGGGCATTAGGAACTTCCCCCCCCCCCCCCCCAAATATATTTTAGAAGTCGGCGCCTATGAGTGTAGGCTTTTCTTACGTTATGTTAACACGGGACCTTGGCACGAGATGTCGCAATAGACAGAAATGCTTCTTCGTGTCCTTACTTTAACCTCGAACCTTGGACTTCATCAATCAGCTTCAATAGGAATTGTAATAAGTCTGGACAAAAAGTGACAAGGATATCGGGCGGATTGCATAAAACTGAATTTAACATAATAAAGCTTTAAACCTCCTTTAACGGTGCTGATGGAAGTTTAAAGCTTCATTACGCTAAAGTCAGTTTTATGCAATCCACTTATCATCCTCTTGGAATCTGGTTTCTGCTTTAAGGTCTCTTTCATGTGAACAAGCCTGATCAGCAGCACATCACAGTGCGCCGAGAAAAAGTCAGCAACCGAAAGTAAGAGCAAACTCAAGGGGGAATTCACTGCAAATTTTCCCTTAACGGTTTGGTAACCCTGTAGGTTATCAAAACGAATGTGAAATCAAGGAAACCAGCCATCCGACCGTCTTCGGTGCTGGCCAGCATGACGGTACGCACTGATGATATTTATGGGCATTCGTGACCAGACCGTTAGAGGTTCCTCAGAAGCCGTAGCATAGAAAACCAAGAGGAGTGAATGGAGGAAGCAGTAACCAGTGAAGGGATGGAAGTAAAGTTGCCAGGTGATGGCTGCCCCCATGCCTCCACATGTCATGCTTGACGTCTGGAAACTCGAAAGACATGCCTATTCTGTAGCCTTCTAGCCTTCTTCAGTGCTGCTTCGTTCTGAAAAGAGAACTACGTTGCAGCCTGTCGTATCCAAATCGAACCAAAATAAGACGTCATTCTGGAAACCCAATGGTACTGGTGATTTATTGTACGATTTTTACAGTTCTGATTTCAAGAGGCTGCGATGTGGTTATTTGTTTTGAGGGGAAGTCCTTTTTCTAGCATCCCAGATTTTATTTATTCTTCTTGGTTGCCATGACTTTGGGTTTGGAAGGAGATTTGTCCTTTGACGAGGGCCTGGGTGTAGGCATCCCCTTCACCGCTTTTGGGGAATCTTGGTTCTTGGAATCCTGTTTCTTCTGTTTCCAGGACTCCTGGGGTCCCGTCTCCTTCGTGCCCTCTTTCGAGGCCAAGGTCTGAGTCTGAGATCCTTGGGGAGATACGTAGCCGTTGAATGCCGGTCCTTGGATGGAGCCAGCAGACTTGAGTTCGTCGAGGATGTTGGAACCCGGCTTCTTCGGATCGGGTCCACTGGGAGTTTCTTTTCCTGGGGCCTGGATGTTGGTCCGACTGTGTTCTTTGACCAGTTTCTCTGCCTTAGGTTCATCCAATCCACTACGACCAGCCCCTCCGCGCAGCCTTGGCAAACTATGTAAAGCCATTAACCCTGCATTTTCATATTTCATCTTCCAAATTTGTCTTGCAGGTTTTGAGGGAATACGATGGGAAAGTGCTTCCTTTATTTAATTGAATACAAGTGTTCTATTTTTCGGAAACATTGCATCAGAAGTACTTGTGAAAGTTTACGATCAACTATTCCAATATCCACCGCTTTTTTATCAACTGTATTTATCCAAATGACACTGATTCATACCATGAGGAACCTATTTATAAAGTAATACATTAGAAATAAGACAGACCCTCTTTCGCAAAAGCACCGACCCCTCGCTTCTTTTTCGCTTAGAACTCACCGAACTTCAAGTCGGTAGGGACTGTAATGAGGATGATCATGAAGTATCAGGTCTCGGCCATCCAAAAAGTGCTGTCGATCCCCAGATGCCCCGTTCCGGGTTTCATGCACGTTGGCAGGCAGCTGTTGAGGCTGCAGACGACATTGATGATTTTCGAGGCCACGATGGAAACGTCCTGGCCTTCCATCTTCGTCCATCGAGAACTGTTCCTTCATCGCAGCATCTTAATCACAAGGACAGAATGTTTCTTTTAGTCAGACTCCATTAGAAAATGAGAAACTATTCCATTCTCTTACTCCAACTTACCTGTTTCACGTTGATTAGGTTGAGTCATAAAAGATTCTGCTGTCCTAGGATGAGAGGCCTGGAAATTGGCTAATTTTCTTCATCGTAGGGGAGAAGACCCGAAGAATTGAAATAGGTTCATTTCAACAATAGAGGGTGGGGGTAGGGGGAAGTCCCTTGAGATAACTCGAAATTAAAGTATGAAATAACCAATTTGAGGAAAATCTTTAAATATTAACAAAGAATTACCAAATGGGTCCAAGTTTAACGGTGATTTTACTTATAATGTGATTATAATTTCGGTTTTATTTCTAGGACTTTCATGGTAGAAACCCAGACTTACCCAGTCAAAAATTTTCGCTGGTTTATCGTCGAGCCCTAGCTGGGGAAGCTGGCTCATCTTCGGCGAATGATCATTCGCCGAAGATGAGCCCATGTGCCTGAGAAGGTTCAGAAAACCGGCGTGAGATGGAGCCAAAATTGTCGTAATAGGTCACTTCCCGGATTCAATTGAAATGAGTCCCCTGTCCCTTTGACACAGTTCCCTATGGTTTCTCACTTAGATCTCAGAGGAAGACAATTGAATTCCTTGAAAAAATTTCTCTGAAGATGTAACCTAACCTTGGAATAAACCAGGAAATTCCAGCCTGGAAGTCCGTGGAGGATCCTTCTACTTTCCACGATAAACTACGCGACCTTTGTTCCCACTCAAAGACATTGAAAAGTCGTATGACGTGTAAGGCGTGCCTCGCCTCCTGTGGGACGACAGATACCCTTGCATTCCCATTTGATTCCACCTCTGAATGTTAGCATCCGGAAGGGATGTTGCTTGGGATATTCACAGCTCTTGGATATAGGAATGTACCTTGGTAAGGTACTGCTCCTTCATCTCTCCCAGAGGGGCAAAAGGATGCATAATGCTATAGATGCCGTTTATGTGGCTTTTATTCTAAATATGTTTACTATTGTGGAAAGTCGGCTGTTGGGGCATGTGCGGTTTCCCAAAAATGAGCCAAAGTTGGCCCGATGAAGGGCCAACAGGACATGCCCGACCATAAACCAGCTTAAACCAACCGTTACCCAACCAAGTATCACGTCAGAACATCGACGCCAAAACATCGAAACGACAGAACATCGACGATAAAATATCGACGAGACAAAACATCGACGAAATGAAATGTCGACATACCAATTTAATTTTTCGGATTTTTTTGAGATCGCTAATATTACACAACTTCCTTGGGCCTGCTGCGATCGTCTATCAATCCAGAATGACCGATGGAGGATAGCTTGAGGATGGCATTGTGGCTTCAGCAAGCATCTTGCGGCTACTTATCCTTCTATATGGAAGTTTATTGATTGTCTCAAGAATGAACAGAGCCTGAATTAACTTTGGATGGAACAGTGCATTGCATGACAAGACCCTCCTCCGAGCCGCAAAAATAATCGTCAATGCTCTCTCGAATAAATTATATTGTTTTGGATTATTAGCAGCTACTACTGAAAGAGTATTTACAAAGGATTGCACATAATTTCAATCTCCAGGTGTAACGCTGATCTGCTACAGTGTACCGTGCAATGACAGGCTCCTCTTTTCAATATGTTCTTCTGTTCTCATCGTTTACAAAATGTGATACCATATTCTAATTCTTTATTCTTTTCATTTAGTCTCTCTTGACGTGGTTTGAATTCCTTTTAATTTAATGCGTACGTATCAATAAAAAGTAAAAAAAATTCGGTACTTCCATTAAAAAGTTTAACATTTTTCTCTTCATTCATAAGCAAAGTCACTGTACATTATAGGCGCATGAATAGTTCCAAGATCCTTGCTGAAGCCACGATGTTATCTTCAGTCTGTCTTTCATCGGTCATCCTGGATTGACAGATGATCGCAGCAAGGCCCTTCGGAAGTTACGAGGCTCACTCAATAAGTTATCTACCTGAATAAGAAAGAAACATCCGAGGGGAAAAATAACACTATTTTTCAATGTAGTCACCTTTTAACTCAACACACTTATTCCACTTTGATTCCAAGGATTTTATTCCCTGGGAATAGAAGTCAACTTCTTGTCCATCAAACCAATCAGAAACGGCAACTTTCAGCTCTTCATTGCATGAAAATCTTTTTCCCCGCAAAAATTTTTTCAAGTGTCTGAACAGAAAATAGTCACTAGGAGCCAGATCCGGGCTGTAGGGAGGATGGTTGAGCTCCTGAAAGCCACACTCCCTCACTGCTGCCTGAACTTTCCATGATTTGTGGACGGGCGCGTTGTCATGGAGAAGAAGGACCCCCCTTGACAACTTTCCTCTGTGTTTTTCCTTGATGGCATCATGTAAATTTTTCATGGTGGTAGCATAGGAATCGCCAGTGATTGTACACTTGTCTGGGATGAACTCAAGCAGCAGTAGTCCCTCGCTGTCCCAAAACACAGTGGCCATAATCTTTCCTGCAGATTTCTGAACACGAAATTTGCGAAGCGTTGGCGATCCCTTGTGCTTCCACTGCATGGACTCCTGCTTGGTTGGAAGATGACCTTGGGTCATCTTCGATTGACTCTCTTCCCCACTTAAACTGCTTGCTCCGAAATTTAATTCGGTAATAAGAAGGCGAAGACACACCATAAACGTTAGACATACGTTCATGAATCTCCTTAGGTGCTTTCCCTTCTTTGGTGAGGAATTGGATCACTGAACGATGTTCAACTTCGTCAAATCCATGACACAGACTCAGAAAAAGAAATCTAATGCGCTACCACTTTGAACGGACTTGAGCCACTGAGCTGGTATAGTGGTGGGGCACTCACGAGACCTGTCGAGACATGTCACAGCAGGCACAGGCCTGTAGCTCATCCCTTTCATATTCAGGTAGATAACTTATTGAGTGGCCCTCGTATGTAGCACTAGCAATCTCAAAGAAAAAATCCGAGAAAAATAAATTGGCATGCCGACATTTCATTTCGTCGATGTTTCGTCTCGTCGATGTTTTGTCGTCGATGATTTGTCGCTTTGATGTTTTGACATGGAACCGCCCAACCATATGCCAGTGATGGCTTATATACGCGTCGACGAAAAGCCATTGATGTCCCGATACAAATTTTTTTTGGCTGGGTAGATGCCACTCGTCGAATCGTGCGACGAAGAATCTTGTCGTCAGAGCTATTATTTTAGGATGTGAATTGTTTCCATGATGACGACGATGATAGTCACGACCAACATGCAGAGAATGATGGCAAATCCATCGATACCACGTATAGAGTTCTGACCAGCAGGACTTTTCATTATGGCGCCTGCGGCCGAGAGGCTGGATTTTAAAGCCGGAGATCGTGTTAGTGTTTTCGAGCCAAAGAGTCCGGGAGGAGAAACTGATGCTTTAGATTGCGCGCTTGAAGCAGACGGAGTAGCATCAGAACTATCATAGAACCAGGTGGAACTGTATCTGTTCCGGTTGATGCAGATGGCGCAAGCGGATTCCTTTGAGGTGCAAATGCATCTCGCGTTGGTACAATCCTAGAAATCCGAGGCACTGTTGCAGAAATGGCAGGCACAGAAGCAGAACCTGAAAGCGATGACGCAGCACTCGTCGACGCTGAAGTTAGAACACTCTCAATTGGGGCTCGTGATGGCTGAGGTACTGTGGATGAAGGTAGAACAGTTCCGCCTGACTGATCCTTCTCCAATTCCTTCATCTCTGACACGACTGAGATATTGGAGTAACCTGGTCCCCTCAGCTGTCCTGTTACGTCCAATTCTGTTATTGTGTCATTTCCAGCAGCTCGGGAAGCGTATTTTCGTGAGTCCTGAAGCAGGATTCAATGTAGTGTCAGTAGGTACAGCAGATGCCTTAGGACTTGAGGCTTCAAATGCGACACCGAACTGGGCTACGAAACACTCCGAAGCGCCATTCTGGAATCGGTTAAAAGGAAAGAGAAACTACACAGCAATTCGAAACCTTGGTATGACAGGGAGTGTCGTATCAAACAACGGGAAGCTCTCCGGCTGTTACACCTATTAAAGAACTGACAATCTGAGCACAGGGATCTATATTACAAAACCAGAAGAGAATATAAAAGCCTCCTAAAAACAAAACAAGAGATCCGCAATAAAAAGATAGAAGTAGTTATGCTACAAGAAGCGGAAAAACCTACTTGGAAGGCTCTCTCAAGAAAACAACCTTTTGGTACAGCCCCGATTCCCCTCAGCAATCTGGAAAAGCACTTCCAAGGATTACTCGACCCGTCCAAGAGGGACCCAATTTTCGACATCCATGAACTGCTTTACCTCGAGGACACCCATCTACCATATAAGAAATCCCTCACACTTGACGAAGTCACTGCGGCCTTACTCTCCACGTCAAATCATAAAGCAGCAGGACCTGACTCTCTAACGTACGAGGTACTGAAACAGTCCCTACCTTACACGGCAGAGCTCTGGACACAGCTGCTTGATACCTGTTACAAGACAGGCTTCATACCCATATCATGGAAAACAAGTACAATCAAAATCCTAAACAATAAGAAAGGTGAGATCAGCGATTCTAACAATTATAGGGGAATCGCTCTCATCTGCAACCCAGCAAAAGTTTTCTCGAAACTCATTGCCCAACGTCTGTTATCAATAGTTGAGTCCCAGTTGCTAGAGGAGTAACTCGGGTTCCGAAAAGGAAGATCCACAATTCACTGCATAGGGCGACTTCACGAGGCGGTCATGGAAAGCCTATTGAAACCAAGAACTCCGATGTATGCTCTCTTCATCGACTTCAGCAATGCTTTCGACGTAGTCAACAGGCCACGCTTAATGCGTAAATTAATTCAAGACTTCGGCGTGAGGGGACACCTCCTCCGTTCTATACATTCGCTCCTCAAAACAAACCTGATCCAGATCGATGATCATCTTCGTCTAACACCTCCTATCCCACAAACTCAAGGGGTTCCCCAAGGAGACTCGCTAAGTCCTCTACTATTCATCTCGTATTCATATATTATACACATGCGATCTCATAAAGCAACTCGAGTCGGATGCCACACTGACCAATCACCCTATCAACCTCCTCGTGTATGCCGACGACACGGTCATATACTCCCTACATCATGCTGCCATCCAAGCCTCACTTGACTCGCTAAAGAAATTGTCTTCAGCAAACGGAATCCAGGTCAACACCTCGAAGACTCAAATAATGAAATTCCGAAGAGGCGGCCACCTGGCGTCCACGGACGAATTCCTATACAACGGAACGAAATTACAGATTGTTCCGGCCTATGATTACCTTGGTGTTACCTTTCAATCGAAAGGCGGCTTTTCAAGACACCTCGCCAAGAAAGTGCAAACCTGTAGAGCGGCAACATTTTTCATCAAGAATCTTATAAATCTGTCCCTCAAAACAGCCTCGGCCCTCTTCAGCATCAAAATCAAGCCTATCGCAACGTACACACTGAATTCTCTCTGGCCTCACCTCACCACCCCGAATCTACGCTCACTCGATCGTATAAAGCATACTTTCTTCAAGCGCGCTCTTGGCCTACCGAAGAACACTCCTAACCGGATCGTTCACATCCTGACTCAAGAAATGTCGTTCGCGGAAGACTGCCAGCAAACCTTTCTTCTCCCCGAAACTGCTTCGATTGTCGCTCACCTCGAAGACATTGCACTCAAGAGAAGCGAGGTCAATCCCGACGTGTTCAACTCCCTTGCCATGACGGACCGTACCTGGACAAAGTCATGCAGGCCAAACCGCCATGCCGTAACGCGGTTCTCATGGCACGGTTTTCATCACCTCATCTGTATTAACAAGAATCATCATACTCCCGACATAACTTGCAAATGCTCTCTTTGCGGCCGTGAAGCCCCCTCTCTCTATCTTCTCATGGACTGTCCCAAGAACTCTAAATCCATTACTACTTGAGCGAGTGGCGGGAAAATGACAGAATGATCGTCCGCGTGTGTATATGCGTGTGTGCATGAGAAAATATTTTCTTTTGTATTTTGATGTCTCAATGAGACGAAATAAAGGACCTACTATAAACAGATCTCTTATACGGTTCGGAGTTTGCAATATAGATGGCCCCCATATGCATTATTAATGGAAGATTGAGGCAGAGGCCATATAGATGTCTCTGGAGAGGCCTTCGCTGCCTCGAGAGATAAAAGTACTAAGCTAAAAAAAAGAACTGGAGTGGATAAAAGTGCCTCCGCCATCTTGGGACTGGAATCGCACGAGGGAGTGAATAGCGTGTTGGGGGTGGGTACCGGCGTGGAGGACCCCGGATATGGGACCCGGGGCAAATCGCCTCTTTTGTCCTTCCCCTTTCCATGTGCCTGCTGTCAACTCCCTCGTGCGACTCAAGTCCTGAGATGTTGGTCGCGCCTGGAGGGGTGCAGCGCTTCACACTATAGGAGAGGCCCCTCCGTTATACACTCTCAATAGCAGAGACTCAGTGACAGTCATCTAACATAGAAATTTTATTTTGCTGGGAGGTGTTTTTTTGTGACTCACCTCACAAGGGGAACCACACTCCCTCTATGCATTGAGCAAGAATTGCCTGGAGTCTCCTTGAGCTAGGTTACGTCTCTGAACAAATGCATTGATTAGAACGACTTCTTTCCTTCGGTTTGTTCGTGGGAAATTATCTAGTTGAGGATGAAAGCGTCTGCAGAACCATTCATTAGCATTCGGGGAATCGGGAGACATACAGCGCGGGATGAGCGCGACTTCGTTTATATTGTGACAACTTGATATTTATTGAATGAACTGCTAGATGTCAGGCCATGTGGAAGGCCTCAACGTGAATGCGTGTCCATCCTGGGACATCCAATGGTAGACCGTGAGAAGTTGTCCTTGGAAGTTCCTTTGCTGAACGCCCAATGGATGCCCAAAGGCGGACCGACACATCATTTCGTTCGTAATGTCGAACTCGAAATGGACTCATGCACTGGTTCAATTATATTGTCGCACTATCGATATAATGATTGAAGTTACTGGGTTTCGACCGAAGATGAGAGATTTGAAGAAAAAAGGAACTCCAGAAATCTTTTGATCGGATGCTCGTAACGCCGTTCCATAAAACCGTCATTCAAGAAAATGGAAATAATTGAGTGTTCGATGTAGGGAAATTCTGCTCTGATGAAGCTCATAATGCATGAGAAGATATCGATCCATGGCAATGACATCTTATCTACATCCAAAGGATGACCGATTCTAGACTTATATCCATCTCTGGACAGCTGGACTGTTCATGGACGAGTTTTGGATCACCCATGGCTCCTTGGGTAGCACTCTCATTATTTCTGATATTTAGCTAAGTCAGGTCATTTTATAATTAGATTTCACTGCAACAAACTTACTCATTCGGCACAAAATTGTGTCAACATTGAGCAAATTTTGGTATTTCAACGTAACAATTTTGCCTCACTGTTCAGAAAAGGTCGAAATGAAACGCAGCTCAACGTTGAAGAGTTGCTGCTAAGTAACGTTGTGCCGAAGTTGAATTGTCAACGTTTGGGCATTACAGTACTTTCTCCCTCATCCAGTGTCTGAAAGAGCGTTAATACTGGTTAGACGATGGGAGAAAATAGAGTTTCGATGATCCCCCGGAGGACTCCCAAATGGCATGATGCAAGCAGTACTTTATTGAGTACCATCATCCCCGGAACAGGACCCTCAGAGGTTGTTTCCTTTACTGGGTCAGAATACGAGTTGAGTACTTCCATGACTCAGCTCATTCAAGTCCAGCAGTGGAAACAACCTCACGGGGCATTTATTCATGCCCTTATCGAAAGAGCCCGAGTTAATGTATGTGCTACGTGGAAATGTGAGAAAATTGAGAATGTCTCCTCGGACCCACTGGCCAGAAGTACTTTGAGTATCCTGACGGGTTACTTCCTTAAACAGGTCTATCTATAAAATTCCAATGCCTTTCCTTAAGTTCTACATAGGAAATGATCGGGTACTATATAAAAAATAGAGGGTACTGTTTATTTCAGGGTAAGAATCGCTGAATAAGCGTTTAGGCGCCATCTCGCGTCGATTTGTAGAACCTGCTTCCTGTTGATATGATGTGGATCATGCAACAAAGCTAAGAAACTCTCAAGTGACAAAGGAGATGATTGGTAAAAAGAAAATTATAACGTTCGGGAGGAATGTTCATTGTGCAATAGACAATTTTCCGATGGGTTGCGAGGCCTGCATGTGTATGCTTGAAGTACAGTTTCAGTGAAACAAACACAGTAAGAAAAATTACATGGACTGAACAGTTCCCAAAAATATTTCAAATACAGTATTTTTTGTGGATAATTTATATATGTGTTATATACATTGCAAACCTAGCACCATATATGGGGGTCTGTATATGAACCATATATAGTTCCATATTTATTAAGAATGGCCAAATCATGATACAGACTGAACTGTTTCCAAACATGGCAAAATTCTGTAGTGTACAATCCTATGCATACGCCTGTATATGGAAGTTCCGTGAGAAATTACGCAGCGGAAAGAGTTCCATGCCTGTTGCCTCCCCAACGCATCGTAGAGGCCTCCTCCGCGGTGAGGATCTCATTCTTATTTTTTTTGTAACTGGACCTTTCTAATGGTATGCATATCAAAAATAAATTTGGCCTCATCATCCTTTAATTGGCAAGTACCGTATTGAATCATCCGGAGCTTATTCGGTAATGGAATGGGATAGACTGTAAAGTATTTATAAATGTTAACTGCGATTTGAGATTTAATCCAAGAAATCGACTAGTATCAATAGTATCCTCCTTTCCATATGATCCAAGAGATCGCTTTCTGATATGGCTCCTCCTGTGAAAAATCCTTTTATCCGTCAATATGGCAGATACTGTCTAAGACAGGAGGTTCCTCAGTGATCTTCACTCGTCGAATTGATTGGTTCCAATTGACAAACTAGATCATATGACAGGAACTGTCGGATAGCAACATTTCATTCGAAAGGAAAGGAAACTTGACAGAAAAACTCCAGATTTCGCACGATTTCCTCAGCTCAGGTATGCCTCCGTCATTACTTACTCGACTTGAGTTTGGATACCCGAATCGCGGGAAATGTGCCGATGTTGGTACATTTTCTCAGATGGGCTTCTGAGAAAATCTGATCATTTATCGTGGACGAAATCTACTGTGTAGTTTTGCCTTCTGCTAGTTGCCTTCCACCTGTGGGACTTATTGTGCATGCATCGGTGCTGCGTTATTTTTATCACTTTTAGATATCCCGCCTGCATCTCCTGGACTTTCTCTTATAGGATGTCTTGTAACTACTTCGATGAGACTTCTCATATTTTTAAGCCTCATGGCATCTTGGTCACACCGGGACGTCATCGAATTTCTGTACTGGTCGGCGCTTGTGCAAAGGGTGCTGACGCTAAGTCGCCGATCGTCCTCGACGCTTGAACGCAAACGTATGGAACGACAGACATCGAGGGGGGGGGGGGCAGTTCTGTTCTGTTTCTTTCGTATCTTCCCTGGCCAGAAGGTTATGTGGCATAGATAAGACTGTGGATAACTCCGTTCACAATGGTGTCACTATCGTTTTCCCGTTCTCAGCGTCAGCCACAAACAGGCAGCCATCTATCCAGTTTATTGGGAATTTGAGCTCTTGAAGCGCCTACGTACAGATGTGGAAAATGTGCGGGGATGGTGAGAACCGTGGATAGAGAGAGAAGGGACCATTCCGTTTGAGTCACCATGGCCTGGGATCGGTGGGCTTCAGTCATGTGACTCATGGGACGCTTCTTTGCCTCCTTTTTGACTCACTGCCCCCAAATGAATGAGAGCAGTTGAAACTCCCGCTTCTGCTGGAGCCATGAAATGGCACTTACAAGCCAAGAATGGGGAGATGCATTTTAACCCTTTGAGGACCATAAACGTACAGGTGCGTCCATACTCCCGAAGAGTTAAAAAAAAAATCGGTCCTCACAGGGTTAATAGGATATTCCATAGCTGCATTTTTTTAATGCCTTTCCGGTGCAGGCTATGGAGGAAGAAGAGAAATACTGCAATTCTTTATGGAAAACTCTGCGTGCTGTTTGGGAAAAAACCAGTGATCTAGATGAGCGTGAAATGTGCTCCCAACGTAACCTCGATGGTAACTAGGTTTCAAGAACTAAGCATAATGATTCCGTTCGAATGAAGGCAGTCAAGAGAGGCAGTCTCATTTATGTTTTATAATATACATAAAACTAAATATATGTATTTCAATTATTGTTATAAGCTAAAAAGACATTTAGTCATGCTAGGCAGACAATCTCGCGTATGTAAATGCGAAAGAAGCCGAGCTAAAAAATAGTTCAGTATCAAAGATCTCGGATTTTTCCAGCATGAAAAACTGAAACATCTGTGTAGTAATATCGACGATGATGTTGCAGTGTTCCTTTTCTTCCTAATATTTCTCAATAAAATATACTGATTTATTTATTTATTTGTTTTTCTGCTAGTCAATCCTATGCCTCCGGAATATGTCGGCACTTTGAAGATATTCAGTTATGCCTGAGTCTTTTATCTAAGCAATTATTTAGATCTTTCCCTATCTATATCCAGGGCTGCCCAGAGGGGGGGGGGGGGGGGGGGGGGGGGTGAATGAGAGCAGTTGAAACTCCCGCTTCTGCTGGAGCCATGAAATGGCACTTACAAGCCAAGAATGGGGAGATGCATTTTAACCCTTTGAGGACCATAAACGTACAGGTGCGTCCATACTCCCGAAGGGTTTAAAAAAAAAAATCGGTCCTCACAGGGTTAATAGGATATTCCATAGCTGCATTTTTTAAATGCCTTTCCGGTGCAGGCTATGGAGGAAGAAGAGAAATACTGCAATTCTTTATGGAAAACTGCGTGCTGTTTGGGACAAAACCAGTGATCTAGATGAGCGTGAAATGTGCTCCCAACGTAACCTCGATGGTAACTAGGTTTCAAGAACTAAGCAAAATGATTCCGTTCGGATGAAGGCAGTCAAGAGAGGCAGCCTCATTTATGTTTTCTAATATACATAAAACTAAATATATGTATTTCAGTTATTGTTAAAAGCTAAAAAGACATTTAGTCATGCTAGGCAGACAATCTCGCTTATGTAAATGCGAAAGAAGCCGAACTAAAAAATAGTTCAGTATCAAAGATCTCGGATTTTTCCAGCATGAAAAACTGAAACATCTGTGTAGTAATATCGACGATGATGTTGCAGTGTTCCTTTTCTTCCTAAAATTTCTCAATGAAATATACTGATTTATTTATTTATTTGTTTTTCTGCTAGTCAATCCTATGCCTCCAGAATATATCGGCACTTTGGGGATATTCAGTTATGCCTGAGTCTTTTATCTAAGCAATTATTTAGATCTTTCCCTATCAATATCCAGGGCTGCCCAGAGGGAGGGGGGGGGGGGCAATTAGGGCAATCTGCCCCGGGCCCCTTGTATCGAGGGGTCCCAAGGGCCTCAAGGGAGCCCCCAAGGGGTCTCCCGGTTTAGTTTTTGCCCCGGGCCCCTGGAAACCTCTGGGCATCCTTGTCTATATCGAAAGATGGACAATTTATATTATTGTCTTTAGCCATGCTACAATTGTTATGAGCTACTGGAGGTGTGTAGGCAAGAGTCGTGTTTAAAAAAATAAACATTGGGAAAATGCTTCGAAGATCTATTATGGGTTAATCGGCAGATATGCTTCCTCCGAGATCATGGTCTGCGAAGCTTGATGAAGGAGATTTCATTTTCATAGAAGTCTCATTTTCTGCTACAAAGGCCACCTGCATTTGCACGAACCACAAAGGCTTCCTAGGAGAAAAGGGACGTACTGCTATGTAGAATAGCTTTTGGACACCACCTGGACTGAAAGTGGCGACCGTGCGAGGGGAATTCTCTTAACGCTCTCTATCCCTCTATCCACGGCTCTGGAGATGATGAAAGCTCGGAACTAAGAACTAGGGATGATGCCCTCCTGCTGGGAGTAGCTCATCACGTCTTATGAACTAATAAAGAAGGATGGAGCTCTCCCGAGTCCCTTTCTCGACTCAGGTAAGAACTCAGCCTTTTAGCAGTCGTTTTTCGTTTGACATCCCTCATGCTTCATGTTCGGCGTGTTGGATGTTACCCTCAGTATGAACGAAGGGATATTTCTAGTGTCTGGGAAATTTGCCGCTTCGATGCCCAACTTGACATGGCGAACTGGATCTGCACATGACGTGGATGCCCGCACGTCGGATCCGCGATCCTCGGATCTCTGATGACTCTCGAATATCGCTTTCATCAATCGTCATATAGAGACTTTCCTTATGCTGGATTCATTCGCAATACATCATCCATTATGGTATCATATGCCTGGGGCTACACCTCTCAGGTTTGATCGTGAACAGTTGTGGACCACCGAAGTCCTTCGTTTTGAAAGCGAAGACATTGTTCACACCTGTCGAATCCATGCTCTGCTTTTCCTTATCATGTCTGTACCATAGAGGGAGCACTTAATCTCTGTTCCCCATTATGAGGATGCCTTTGTCTTCGACGTCGAACTGAGGTTGATACAGACGCTTGTACCTGCACAGAACTCATTCGAGATGCATTCACTTACCTTTTCGACTGCCATCACGAGAGAAAGGGGCGCCATCTTGCCTTTAGTTTGATTTTTGCTGGTGAGTGCTCGCTAAGTGTATCAATGCCCCGAGGAATTGCAAATGGAAATAATGCCCAATGGGTAAATAGAGCACGTATTATTCAAGGCCCAGAATATACGTACACTTGTCAAACATGGCCCCTGACTCCATTATAATGAACCAACATTGTCTGCCTGAGTGCCTGGATCTGGGAACAAAGTAATTATTTTTCGCGGACACAGACCAGAAAAACTGGGATAGGTTCTGGCCTGAAAATCTTGTTCCGCCTCGTCTCTAAGAGAGAATAATACGTGACGCTTGGGACAATGATGAGACCAATTTTAAATGACGCCGTAGGCGTGTCCCTTCCAATGACAGGTCTGATACGATGAGGACAGCAGTCACTTGAATCTTAGATTCTATCTTCCGGGCGAGAGGTGGCGATTTTTCTCTCTTTAATCTTCCTTTGATTCCGTTTGTGTTCCAACGGATTCGGAGGAAGATTTATAACTTTATAATATCGATTGCAAATATATCAATTTATAAATATCCATATACTGTTAATGAATATTGATATAAGCTATATAAAGCTTGACGCATATTACTATTTTCTCAACTTTATGTACAAGTTGAGAAAATAGGAGTGATTAGCTGAATATAAAAAATACCGGCGAACTTAGCAGTAAGAATTTGAGATGACCAATCGGATATTTCTGAGGAGGCGACCGAAATTGCATTAAGTGGATTGAAGGGAGATGAAAGTGCTTCTCGGATTAGATGAGAAGCCTGTGTTCGGAGTTGAGGCCATTTTGGATATGCTATCTGTTGGATTGGACCCCGGAGGAAAGGGGTGTCGGGATCAGCCTCTGCATCTTCGCCCAGTCCTGAAACGTGGAGGCATGTGCGCTGACCGTGTGGGGCGAGGAGACGCGTTGCGAGATCTATGAAAAACTCATCACTTTCGACCCTAGATTTTTGGTTGGGACAGGACAGACAGTTTGATGAATGGGAGAGTAAGGAACACCTCTGGTAGCTCGTCGGCCTCATTGAGAGTGGTCCGTCTTTCACAGCATCGATGGCTCCCATTCTTTCCATTTTGCTGGCCCTATTCTCATCACATATTTGCGAAAAAAAAAAGGATTTGCGTAACGTATTTTTTTTGCTCAAGTAGAAAAATTCTCTCATGTGGCTAAGCTCATCTTTTTCCATAAGTAGAATGCAGCAATATTGTTTGTGTAGTTACGAAAGGTGGGAGACTGTCGTGACTTGAAAAAAAAAGTATGAAGTCTCGTAAGAATAGTCTGTGGCAACGGAGCTGCTGTTGGAATTGGATGATGCTGCGTTAGCGCTTTTACTCGAATGAAGAAAGTCTCTGACTTTCCTCGGGATAATTTGAGTGATCGAAATCGGCTGCCACTCAATGGATTCGAGTGATACGCAGTATTTTCCCCTCATCTTTCTTGGGTTGCCAAATTTAGACAAAGTGAAACCTGGACAATGCGACCCCGCCCCCCCCCCTCTCCTCATCGTGCTCCACATATATTGAGTTGCTTTTTTTTAAATCTTATCTCTATCTAATGAATATCTATCGATTTGCTCTGAATATAGAACGAGGTTTTACCATCATGAATAATCTCGCCTACACCGAATTAGATAGATCAGCCTGGCTCAGGATTCGTCTGTTCCAAGTCGTTGTTTGAAAATTTGAATCAAACATTTTAGCTGTTTTATCTTCAGACCGATACGGTATATAAGATACTCTTATTTGTAACCCAGGCGTTTCTATTGCCCGGCTGATGCCTTGACTAGACCCCGAACGAATTATGTGAAATCCGGTCTATCTGGATCAAACTATGACGCAATCCTTTATCTATCCCAAAGGAATTTAAAAAATTAGCACAGGTACAAGGCTTCCAGCTGCTTTAGCCGTACTTTCATGCAAATTTGACATGTGAGTTCCACTTCGCACCACTTCTCAGCGCGCTTCCACTTGGCATCGCGCTTGACTGACTCTGTTTTTCCCCAACTAAGGATTTTTTTTGTCACTCAAATTGCCCTGAAAAATTAAAAACTAGGGCTTTCCATGTCTCCATTTGACTAGCTTTAATCAAATCCAATCCTTCGAATATCGCGCTGGCGAGCATGTGTTGAGCAAGAGGAAAGAAGAGAAATGAGCAAGAAGAAAAATGAGTTGCGAAAAAAAATTTTCTTCACCAAGAAATGTTCTTGAAATGGATATGAGAATCAACTCTGCTTGAGGAAAAAAATAGTGAAGTAATCTCACATAAAAAAAAATATTTTCCTCCAAGGATGAAAAGGGTGTTAAATGCATCCGTCAGTTGTCGATCACGTCAATCTACACTCTGATGTGATGAGGAGACTGCAAAGAAATGAACAGAAGCATAAAGATTCATGATTCTGAAACGTCCGAAGGAATCGTAAAAGGACGATACGCACTTCGCATCATCAAAGTTTTTGTTTTTTTGAGTGGTAAAATTTTACTCTCGTTTCTGAAATATCAAGGAGAGTCAGTTCACTAGTCTTGACGTCTCCCTTCTAAGCTCACTTACCCTTGCGTTTAGGGAGAGTAGAAAAGTAAGAGGAGCAGAGAGGATTACTCCTATGAATAGCCCCTACCTACTCGCGTAATGACAGCGAAGATGACGAAGAAGAAGAATCCCAAAATGCTGGGATCCATCTTTAACCCTTACAGTTTGTCTTCTCTGATTAATGAGGATGAGAACCGATAATGATCCAGGTCCTCTCGCCGATCCTCACGATCTTGGTGTTCATCGAGAAGTGCATTTATCTCCGGCTCCTGATTAACGGGAATGTCCTGGTTACAAAGACTGCAGTGCATCTGGGTCTAGGAAATGTAACGACTACGGTGAATCCAAAATACAGCGCGGCAGTGGGTCTCGTGGTTCTAGAGCAGTGCTTCTCAACCTTTTTTGTTTCACGGCACACGTTCGAGTTTGCTCGATCCTCGCGGCATACCGAACCAAATTTCACATTGTAAATGAGTATAGGATTTTCATCATCCACTAGTCAATTCTACCGACGTTCGTCTGTCGTAGCTTGAGAATGATAAAACACAGTGATATTCTTTCTTTTCCTAATTCCGAAAATACTGCGGCACACCGGTTGCGAAGCACTGTTCTCGAGGGTCGAGTTGTCTCTTCGGATCGAGTCGGCAATCTCGAGGACCATTTCGAGGATCCTAAGGAAGGAGCCGTGTCCCCATCGGTGTCATCGAGGGTGGCAGGGATGAAGGGCAAAAAGTTTCAAGAGCGAAAAGGTGGTGTCCCCGACGACTGAAGTCGGTGCTGGCTCCGTGGGAGGTGACGCGAAGCCTCCGAAAGGCAGCATAGAGGCGCCACCGATCTCGAGGAATAGGGTGAAAGTCCCTGTAGATATTTCTTGGCTGCACCTTCACTATAGCGAAGTATCGGTGCTGGCTCCGTGGGAGGTGACGCGAAGCCTCCGAAAGGCAGCATAGAGGCGCCACCGATCTCGAGGAATAGGGTGAAAGTCCCTGTAGATATTTCTTGGCTGCACCTTCACTATAGCGAAGATGGAGCAACTCCCGAGACGCAGATCCATCGTCGGAAACACGACGGTCCATCTGAAAAAAAAAGCAAAAATCGGAGTTTCGACGGGGACAAAGAGAGGAAAGGTGATCTTCGTGCAGTGCATCTCAAGGGGAATGGGCTTTTCATCATGTGGGAGTTCGGGTGCTTTAAAAAACTAGTCACTTTCGTGAAATCCTAATGAAATGTGATATACGCTTCAGAGGTTAAATGCTTCTATGATGTAGCATTCCGGCAATAATTCAACGGTCACTAGGTTCAGTAAGAACTCAACCCTGATAGCTGAAAGATTTAATAGGTGCAACCTTTCATGGAGCACTTCCGTCGTGAGATTGTTTTCGCGCAATGAATTTCCCCACCTCGCGAACAGCCTTTTTTCTTGCACGTGCTTCTCCGGT
>CAJPEV010000340.1:0-30825 GCA_905338385.1 Darwinula stevensoni | reverse complement strand
GAAGTGCATTTATCTCCGGCTCCTGATTAACGGGAATGTCCTGGTTACAAAGACTGCAGTGCGTCTGGGTCTAGGAAATGTAACGACTACGGTGAATCCAAAATACAGCGCGGCAGTGGGTCTCGTGGTTCTAGAGCAGTGCTTCTCAACCTTTTTTGTTTCACGGCACACGTTCGAGTTTGCTCGATCCTCGCGGCATACCGAACCAAATTTCACATTGTAAATGAGTATAGGATTTTCATCATCCACTAGTCAATTCTACCGACGTTCGTCTGTCGTAGCTTGAGAATGATAAAACACAGTGATATTCTTTCTTTTCCTAATTCCGAAAATACTGCGGCACACCGGTTGCGAAGCACTGTTCTCGAGGGTCGAGTTGTCTCTTCGGATCGAGTCGGCAATCTCGAGGACCATTTCGAGGATCCTAAGGAAGGAGCCGTGTCCCCATCGGTGTCATCGAGGGTGGCAGGGATGAAGGGCAAAAAGTTTCAAGAGCGAAAAGGTGGTGTCCCCGACGACTGAAATCGGTGCTGGCTCCGTGGGAGGTGACGCGAAGCCTCCGAAAGGCAGCATAGAGGCGCCACCGATCTCGAGGAATAGGGTGAAAGTCCCTGTAGATATTTCTTGGCTGCACCTTCACTATAGCGAAGGTGGAGCAACCCCCGAGACGCAGATCCATCGTCGGAAACACGACGGTCCATCTGAAAAAAAAACAAACAAAAATCGGAGTTTCGACGGGGACAAAGAGAGGAAAGGTGACCTTCGTGCAGTGCATCTCAAGGGGAATGGGCTTTTCTTCGTGTGGGAGTTCGGGTGCTTTAAAAAACTAGTCACTTTCGTGAAATCCTAATGAAATGTGATATACGCTTCAGAGGTTAAATGCTTCTATGATGTAGCATTCCGGCAATAATTCAATGGTCACTAGGTTCAGTAAGAACTCAACCCTGATAGCTGAAAGATTTAATAGGTGCAACCTTTCATGGAGCACTTCCGTCGTGAGATTGTTTTCGCGCAATGAATTTCCCCACCTCGCGAACAGCCTTTTTTCTTGCACGTGCTTCTCCGGTCTACTGCTCGCTTTCGACGACGCGAGAAGTGTTGGAGGCGGTGAGATAAATTGTGACCCCCTTCAGGTTTTGCGCCCGAATTCGTCCCTCGCCTGCGTTTTGAACTAGTTGGTTTTAAATTATGTGGTGGTTAAGAATCATACTATTAGAGAGAGAAATGCACGCTCCGCCCATTCAAGTTTTGAGACCGAACATCGGCATTATTTGGTTGAAAAAGACAGATTGGATTTCTTTTCATGTTGAATCATGCGATGATCTCACTTACCCCACATTCCGTCTGATCGTTTTAAAGGGAAATCTTGAAATTTGGCAGCGTTTCTCGAGAGGGCATATAGCCTACCCAAGTCGAATGTCTGCCGAACGCGGCATGCCTCGAGTCCGTCTCATCATCCCATCCCCTGCTTAATCGCTGCCATCGTCACGGAAGGCAGATGTTCCACGGCGGTCCCAGCTGCATGCAATCGCCAAGCGGATGGAGCCGTCGCAGAGCGAATCGAGTGTGTGAAACCTGCACGGCCATGGGGTTCCCTCGGTCGCTTCCTGGCAACTTTATGCTTCAAGAATTTGCGAAATCGGTGTGGAAATTTTTTGCATCCGTGAACAAACATTTTTTACTTCTAAAAAGGAAACTTCGATCTCAAACATTCGAGTTCCTGTCATCGTCGTTAAAATAATCAACCATTATCTGATTTTTATTCGATAAAAATCTTTCGCCAAGGTTGGTTTCGTTCGATCGCTCGTGTGACTGCACCCTAATTTGTCAGA
Organism: Darwinula stevensoni; assembly: GCA_905338385.1. NCBI lineage: Eukaryota > Metazoa > Arthropoda > Ostracoda > Podocopida > Darwinulidae > Darwinula > Darwinula stevensoni. Next base: position 28,993 of record CAJPEV010000340.1, on the reverse strand, counting down.
AAGAATAAGAGAAAAATGCACGAAAGGGCAAAAGGCCTTGAGAAGAGAGAATAGGTCACCCTTCTTACCCCGGGTCGATATCACGCATAACGACGGGACATCCCAAGCCCCACCCCTCTCCACTCGATGGAGATTGGCGCAGCCGCATATTGGTTTACAGAACTCAGGATCTAAAATTATCATCGTTCCAGTACAGACTTGGAGCGGGGAATGAGGAGGAGATCTTCGATAATTCTAATGGAAGGGTGCGTCAGAAATGCGCGAGTATAGACAGGAATGATAAAAGCTGGAAGAGGGCTTGGAGAAAAACGGTCACGCTCTGTAGCCTCTGGAAATTAAATTTTCTGCCATGACTTACTACAGGGGCCTTGTAGCATAGATCCCCATCTCCATTGTCGTTGACTGCACGTATGATATTCACATTTTTAATATAAATTTTTCAATTAAGTGCGAGAGAAAAGAAATCAAATGAGATTATCGTCTTGCCTGATTCTGAACCAAAAGTGCGCTTGAGGATTGACTCAAAGGAATCATCCTTCGTGAAATCCGATCTTGACAGCAAAATTTTTAATCGTGTTGGATTACTCCGCATTCGCTGGTATCAGAGCTTTGAATCGAATGATCCCTGCATTGATGCCGATGGCGAGGAAGGCCAAGATGCAGATGATGCCGATACTCGGCTTCTCCAGGGCCATGACCATGAACTCGACGACGATCGAGATCGAGGACCTCCTCGTTTTAGCAGCACTGCCTTGTTTCGAGCCTCCCCCTTTTGTTCCTCGTGGACGGACGCCAGTCTCCACGGATATTGATCGCTGCTCCCGCTTGCAAGCCCTGGAACCAGTTCCGGTCCTTTTCCGGTTGCGACGGCATACTGGGATCTCATTTAGGTTGAATCGGGGGTTTTGCGACCTCTCTGGGGATTTTGCAAGTATTCCCGATTTCGAAGGTTCTGAGGATCTCGCAGGTTCAGAGAAATTTGAAAGTTAGAGTGATTTTGTAAGTCCTGCTTCGGGTCCGGCTCGAAGCGATCCTGGTTTCTTGTCCACCTCTTGCTGCTCAGTCAATGCCTTCTGTGGAGCTTCTTTACTAGTCACAGTCTTGGCAGGCGTAGTTATTGATTTTTTTGAGGGCTTAATCGTCCTCTTGTTTGATACCCCCCGAGTGGTCGCTGCAGGTGCGAGAGGTGGACTTCCTGATTTCGAACCTTTGGTCGCTTCGATTGCAGTGGTAGGTGAGTAACCACTGGAACCAGTATACCAACTCTTTCCACTGGTACAAATGTTTCTGGATGAACCTGTATACTGTTTTATGTCGGTCCCTCTGGGTCCAGAAATGGAACCCGCACCCGTGCTTCTAGTGTCACCCATGCTTCCACTAGCTGCATCTGTCCCACTGGCGTTTTCACTTATCGCAGCTCTACCACTGGCTCCAATTGAGTAACCGCTCCTTCTGATGCCGCTCACTGAGCAACTCGTACCTGCAGCACTGCCACTGCTCCCCTTGAAACGGGTTGTGCCTGATACTAATCTCCATGCCTGATTTCCATTCGGGTCGGAGCTTTGCCGGTCGTGAGGATTTCCAACGGAAGACAGCATCCCGAACCCTGGATCTGTTCCTTCACTTCCTGTCAAAACTGTATCCTGATCGTTCCAGACCTCATGCTCATCGAACATGATGACATGAGATCGTCAAGAGCTCCGGACGACTGCAGGCGGATCTTTGCAGAGAGAAGATATATTGATAGATATGAACCTTGATATGAAAAGTACTAAGTGAAGTTGCTATGCAACATCGCACCAACAAAGACACCTCAAGTGCTGGCATTTTGTACGTCTCTAGCGAACCAAGTTTCTAGTGAATCATAATTATATTGGTGACAACTAAGCTACGTCTAGATGATGCATCCACTTAATACGAGAACCCGTATGAGTGCAAGTCCAATCTCAACTTCTCTGCCTCCATCAGGAGGACTCCCTCAGGAAACGGCAATCTATTAATATATCCATTGGGAGCAGCAGGGATGCTGGAAGAGAATGTACTGTGGGACGTAATCATCGTGACAGGAATCTTACAGGTGACGAGGAGTACGAAGATGTGAATGAGTTGCAGGTTGGGATTTCATAATACAGGGTGGGTAAAAAAAAAAAGGTAACCAAAATATCTTAGAAAACACCACGCGGTTTATAGCTATATATATAATATATTTCTACGCTTTGCATACTTATATTTCAAGGGTAGGATAATCTTTCTAAGTTATTAAATCGACAGGTTCCCAAACGGACATTTTGAACAAGCCCACCGCCCTGCTGTAAGCACGGCTTTTGGACAATATCATCGACAACACAACCACAGGTGTAGAACACAATTCCTAAATTATCAATCATACGGACTGAACGAGGTCTGCCAGAATCGTCCTTTGTTTGCAATGACAACGCTACCCGCAGTCCTGGACTCCATCTCCAGCAAAGTCTTCTATCCGCAGAGATTTTTATTTATTGAACCCGTTCGGTACAACGGTTATGATTGGTCCACCATTTCTACTTAAACAAAATAAATATGATACCAAATTTCGGTTACCTTTTTCTTGGCTCACCCTATATTTATTAGTTGCACGAAAGCTGCTTTTCCTCTGCTAGCTCTTCGTGATAAAATGGCTCGAGATCGTTGATCCCGTCTCTATCTTGCGAAGCTCTTCCTTTTCCATGTCTTGGAGCAGATATTTGTCTTCTCTTTACTTTGACACGAAGCCGGGGCCCGTTGGACAGCATCGGCTAAAGGGCTCTACGAGATCCTCGAGGGCCTCCTTGCTCCGTCCCAGTACTTTAAACGGACAGCGATAGCACTTCCTGTTTGTAAGAGGTTGTTTGTGCTCTCTGCAGTCGAAGGCTCTACCGCACCTATTGGTGCGACCCCACCGGTCTCAACCGTAACAGTTCGAACCACTCCGAATTGCTCCACCACTTCTGTTGGATTCCCCCTGCACTGGTGCCTGATGCACCACTTACAGCGCTTCTTCCATGCGAACTGTTAACCTTTCTCCATTCTCAAGACGTCAATCGACCACCGATTATTCGAATGGGAAAAAGATGGAGATTGCTCGAAAGCTTTGTGTCCTACTTCGATGGCATTGTTTGTGCCAGCCTGATCTCATGTCTGTGTAGGTGACTGGAAAAATGTTCACCTAAATTGGCGATTATAAATATATTTACTGAACTTATGTCTTACCTAAGGGAATGCTGAAAGCAAATGAAAATTGTGTCTGAAGCTGTGGTCAATTTTCTCAGCTTGCTGGAATCGATCTCCCGGCAGATCTTTGAGTGGCTGAGGGGACAAACTTCAACCGAAGTTCCGCTGACGCTGACGCTCCGTGCTGACGTTCGCAAGAAAGGTACAAAGGGTCTTTTCATTTTCATTGTTTCGCATATATGGGCGGGTTGCTGTTTTCCAAATGGCTCCTTTGTTTTCGTCTGGGGTGGCTTTTTTCCGCTTTTGCCAATTCTGGGGTATTTTTCCCGGGTAGTGTTTTTCCTGAGACCCGAGAGAAAGAAAGCAGGAAACGCTATCATTTCCTTTATTTCAGGAGATTAGCTCAATCTCATTCAAGGACGAAGGAAAACGTTTTATCCGGTTTTTCCCCCAGTTTTTCTTCCTCCTGGCGATGGATTTTTCCGGGAACATAAAAGAGGACTTAATCATATAATGCCTGAAAGAAAGATAAGGAAGATGAAGGTGGGGAATAAACAAGGATTTATGATTGTTGGAGGGAGGGAGACGCCCCCCCATATCCCCTTGTGGAGACTGACCGTCGTCTCTACCCCCCCCCCCCCCTCTCCCCTCGTTAGTGTTTTTTATGCTGTGACTAGTGGGATCCATTGGGCACATTCAGATGCCAGTTGTGACCTAGTTCGTGACTCATCAGGGCTAAGCGCTGAACGCATTTTAGTACTGCGATGTAGCGGCTCTATTAGGGTTTCGTGCCTTCTCGCTTTCTTCGCAGTCAACGTAGCGAGTCAACCATTCTGACAACCGTGGAAGGGAAATGTGGGATATGCTCACTCTCCGCGTCAGTACCTTGCTCAGCGTCAGGTCATTTACTGTGAATGTATCTGATTCACGTTATCTGGTCTCATGGGTGTAGAGTTAAAGCATCAAAGTAATCACTGGAGGCACATGCTGAGCGACACGAGACTCGTGCATGCAGTATGTAATGGCGAATGACGAAAAACTATTGATCATTGCGGGGCTGCCACGCCGTGGAACATGATAAGCGGAAAGACTGCATTTCGCGTTCTGTTGGAAAAAGCCCCGTGCTAAGAAGCGAGATGTGAGGAGAACAGCAAAGACAGGGACAGGCGAACGGATAGAAAAGCTATGAGGTGCAACCGGATCTCCTCCCATCGCCACTCCAATCTCATAAGATGTGGAACACCGAGACTGGACGAAGAGCCAACTGGGGAAGAGAAGCTCCTCCCCTTAATGTGTCGACTGTGGACGCAGTCTACATTTGGCCCCCATTCGTCCGTTTGGGATGTTTCTGTTGACGATGCCTTCGCGACTGCCTCGGGCTGCTTCTTTAAGCCCGAGCCCATTAAGACGTTGGATTGGATGATTCCAACGACCACGATGCAGAGGCAAAATTCAGATTCCGGCTATCCTTACCGCATTCGGGAAGCAGCTTCAGCTTCGACTTCCGCTTCTAAACGTCCCGAAAATTCGTCCTCCAGACGCCAATCTCGATCTGTCTGAACGTCGTTTCCTTCCCAAGTGGGCTTCGTTCGTTTTTGAGATCCCTCGTTCTATTTTTGTCTTCTAATATCCAGTGATGACACACTTGGAACGTCTTCAGGATTTTTCATGGGCTTCAGTCGGTCGATAGAGAGAGATGGTAAGGGAACAAAAGCTAGGGATTGGATGATTATAGCTACGAATTACGGAACATTGGATTAGAGCTTCATTATGCAGAATACTGAGATAAACTTGGTCCAACTTGGTTCTGGCCCATGGACTGAGAAGGAAAAAGTCTCAATCTAACCTGAGATGAGCAAACATTGCCTTCCCCCTCGGGAACTTCATGTCCAGACGGAGGGAGGAAATCAGTCCATTGCATTTCCTTTTCTTTCTGTCTCTTCCTTTTTTATCGAACTGCGCAAGCAGTCCTCTGGATGGTCCATATAATTCCTTCCCTTAATCGTCATCAAGTTGCTGCACTGGTGTAATCTGAAGTGAAGGCCGGAACCGCGAACCTATGACCTTAGAGGTCATAGACCTCTTCAAGCAGTCGTACGGATAGCTCCCAGGTCTCACCCCACCCTCCGCGAAGGGAATCTGACTTAGTTTTCAGTCGAGAATGCCGGTCGACACAATCAGTATGCATACAGATACGTTCTCCAATATGGCTCTTCGGATAGAGAGACCTTCTCGGTTTTGACTGGTCCAGTTCATGTCGATCATATACGCTATGGAGCTTATCAGCATTCATGCATGTAAAGGCCAGGATTATGTCTGGGATAAATTTACATGAAAAATCCTTTTTTTTTTAATTATCTGAAAGGCTTTGTGTGCAGGCATGAAGTCCGGAGCAAGGAAAGAGACAGAGAAGCAGGAAAAGGGAACTCGCTGGTTTCCGTCTTTCCCCTCTTCCCTTGGGTGGCACGTGCCAAGTTGGTCGAATGGAAACTAATCTACTTTCATAAATGGGGCCATGTGGGGTACAGTTCATCTGGGTTAATTTCGTTCCCATAAATGATTTAATGGAATCATATCAGTTTGAGGTGAGATGGATCTGGATCCTGTCACCGTGTTGAGCGCTGGACTTGAATGCCTAAAGGGGATTGCAGAGGGATCTTTTCTCGGATGGGCCTTGAATTCGTCCTCCGCGGAGGGAAGAGACCGCAGAAAAAACTGCGGAAAAGACTCTTCACCTTTGCTGTCCCTTTTCTTTCTTCTTCTCAATCCTCTCCCAGGCTTGTCTCGGCACGAATTCATCCAGGGAGAATTGCAGAGAAGTCAATACTGAAAGGAGTCGTTCTTTCAATATTGAAAGAAATATTGCTCGTCTCGACCGTCTGGGTATTTCCTTTCTCTTTCTCCTGCCCCTTCTCCATAATGCAAAGATAAAATTCCTGAAGGGGCAACATGTGGACCATCCAAGGAAGATTTTCCCATTTTAGGAGTCACAATCAACTTGGATTAGTATATTAAATTGTTTCAGTTGGATTCGCGAGGAGAGGAAAATTGTGAAGTTTTGCTATACATCGTTAGGTGATAAATCATTGATAATTTAGGCATGTTTTTTATTTATTTATTTATTAATCAACTTGCCAAATAAATGAAATTATGCGAAATAAAACAAAATGCGTAAGTCAGGAGTCAGGAGTCAGGAGAGTTAGTGATATCAAGAGGCGATTTCGCCCATGTTTTTGAACAGAGCATTATCCGATAATGCTGCTTTATTTCAGAGAAAATGCATTATAAATCCGGTAAATAAAGCTGCATTATCGGATAGTGCTCTGTTCAAAAATCCTCCCTAAATTTCTATATGAATTACTGTGCTATTTTTCCAAGACGTATTACGTATCCATGTTAATTGCAGATGTCATGCAGACCTATGACCAATAATAACGCATTTAAAGTGCAATGTCTCAGGTCCGTCTGTCTAAGTAACGGTAGTTATCCGAGAAAAATTTAATTTCAGCATTATAATAGTTCATGGACCGTGTGTTCCCATGTAAAAACTTTAATTACATTTCATTTCATTAAATTTCACATGGCTCGTATTGCTGGGATTAATATTATTTCTCGCTCATAAATCGCAGAGAAAAAGGTCATGTGAAAAAAAAAGTCGGAACCGAAAGTCCAGTTCCGGTTCCAATACATTTCCATGAACTCTTATGATCTTTTATTGCCCTTTTTTGACGATGCATGATCCATGATCGAAACCTCAGCAGCACGAGCTTTGCGAAATGTAATTGCTCGTAATCGGTCAACGAAACAAACTTTCTCTGTTTTTTTTCGTCTGGGAAGAAATAAAAAGAATAAGGTTAAATCACAAATACTAAGAACTAACCCTGAAATTATAACAGTGAAATTTGAATGTGCCACAGATAGTTATTGTTACTTTGGGAGAGGTGGGCTACATATATGTGAGACATCCTATTTGCTTCAGATATAATTTAGTATCCATTCGGTAACGAGACCAACAGGCGGAAGCATGTTTGATGGCATCACATATCAACTGTATTCAGTAGAGAGGCAAGTAAGCGTGGGGATTTTTACCTCTTCAAAAGAGGCAATCCAATTCTGAGGCCTTGGCTCTGGCCCAAGGCCCTGGCCCTAGCCCAACAACGGGCAAAGCCATAGAATCATCTGCAACGGACGCAATTCATGTCCCCAGTGCCGACGGTGCAGCCGCGGTAAATCGAGCCAGCGGACAGGATGAGACACGCGACGATCGAGATGATGAGAAAAAGGCAGGAAGAGAGGCAGAGGCAGAGGCTGATTGTCGCCTTCTCGACCGACGAGTGGGCGAGGGACGCCAAACTTGTATGCGACAATGGGCGAAGTTCGAATCCATAACTTCTAATGATTTTCGGGTTTATTCAGAAAAGTAGCGAAGTGATGGATAGTAAAAGATATGCCAGGGATTGTGTTGCTGAGAAACGAGCACAATGATGTGGTTTTTTTTTCTGGAGAGGCCTATAATTGTAGGAAGTTTAGTGCGTAATGTGATTCACTCGATAAACCTATCGCCGACCAATGCAGATCGGTGGACCTCTCAAGGACTAGATATGTATTGGATAATGTTCATGTACGAATAATAAGAGTTCGAATTCGTGTATTTTAGATCTCCGACTTCAGGAAGATGAATGTATTTGACAAAATGGGGTTTAATGACCTCTGAAGCCACCGAAGTGACAATTGTTAAGGTTATTCTCATTGAATGAGTTTGATGCCTTTCTAGATTATTCTTACGCTTCAGATAAAAGGAGGGGGCGGGGGGGATGCACTAATTCCTGCATTGGATGTAACACGAGCGCACAATATTATTAGGGGGAAATGAAGGGAACACAAGATATTCCCTCTGCCCTCTCCCCCATCTTCGAAGATATAGGATAGGCCTAAAACGTGCACGCCCGAGCGGTCCTATTCATCTCAGTATAATGATCATGGCCGAGGATGCGACACTGGGCGCATTCAACAGCTATCTGGCCCGGTAACTCGGGTTACGAGACCGGCTGCACTCGGGAGATGCCCACCTTGACGCAGACACCTTTCCTTGCACGTGCATGATTGCGCGCGAACGCGCTTCAGATACCTGACCTCCTCTGGTTGGGTACGAAACCGGACCCCGGGACCGATCCCTGGTCAAGTGAGTCAAGTGCACAGATCTTACAGTGGCCTGTGCAATGACCTGTGCACTGTGACCAGTGGCCTGTGCAATGACCTGAGTTCAGTTCTGTGCAGCCGTTGAAAACAACTAGTGATACCATGGAGGGAAAGGCTGGTGAAGCGAGAGCGCGCATCTATGATCGCATTGCCTTTGCTTAGGAGGCCAAATAAAATATTGGTTTATCCAAAAGTACCTATCTTAAATGTAGCCCCATTTCTTCCAGTCTGGGACCGGTAAACCCTAGTGTCGCCTCAAGCCCTCGCAGAATCCATGTCGAATTCCAGGGTTCTCATCTATTATTACTCTTTGTTAACGTTCTAAGGCACTCATGAAGGTCTACTAATGAAAGAAGAATGCGATCCTTTTTGCTGGTGCTTTCTTCGCGTACCCTTACTCGGGAAGGACCAACCACCTAAACAGTGCCATGCGAGCAGGTGTAAACGTCTTCCAGCTGCCAGGAATTCAGAGGAAATTCTTGAAAATTAAATGTAGATCTAGTCATACTCTTACTGTTTAGCAAGCGCTATTGCTGAACTGCAACCCTGCAATGCAGAAAGGAAATGGTTGTATCGAAGTTTGATGTATAAATTTTGTGCTAACTGGATGGACGCCGTACTTTCACGATCCGGACTGGGGAAGTACATTGAGATTTAACATATGCTCCAACAAGTTACTTTTCTCTCATTGAACAGTGACTCGCAGATCCATTCCTCAAACCTGCACCTTTTAACTTTTGAGTCCGCACGCCACAGTCATGACATCATTGAGGAAAGGGGGATAAAGGGAGTGGCGGCCATTGCCCCATGCGGCGAGAAACCCCCGGCACGACATTCGCATCCGGCATGCTGTGCAGCACGAGTACGGAATGGGCTCAATTGCGATCTCAAACATGGGAGTGATTTCTACTAGGGCAGACAGCTGTAAACGATCGATCGACCAATTAATCGATTAAAGATCACGTAACGATTTAAAATAATCGAAACTAATGGAATTTTAATTTACCCTCAGATCTCTCCCTGAATGCCTGGATTGCTCTTCCAATTTCACTGCATTTTTGTTGTTTTCTTTTTGGATTCTGCTCTTTTGCAGAAAAACCAACCACGAATTTTTTTGCGATTGGAATCCCTAGAAGTGATGGATTGTAAAAGGCAGCTGCTCTCGAGTGGCTCACTCTTCGGCTAATAAATATGCGGTCTTTCTTTGAAAGAGGGGGGGAAGCACGAGAACCAAGGCAATGCTCTCAGGATAATTCGAAAGGAAGCCAGAAGGGCCTCGTGAGATGAAAGAGAAAGCCTTTATAGCGTTTCCAGTTAATTCGAAGCTGTTACTGCCTTCCTGCACAGTCGCAAGACGTGCTTGGAATCGGGTGAACTTCATTCTAGACATCCAGACGGGAAAACACTGAAATGCAGGAAGGGGGACCGGGGTTATGTCCTTCCCAGAACACGACTTTTCGTCCGATTCGTTTCCTCTCGGTCTCGTTTTAAGTCGAGATGCCTCGAGGCGCCGTTTATCGAAGACTTGAATCGCCTAATCACCTTGCAATCGTGGCTCAACTCGTGCAGGCACGAGATGTTACGGTGTCCGCACACTAACGAGGGTCGGCGAGGATCGTTTCAGATTCGTCGCAGATTTTACCTGCTCACTCAAGCGGAGCGGATCCCATCTGTATGCCATGTCATACAGGTCCGTCCCATTCTGGATCCGTGTCTGTAAGGCCTAGTTCATACTCCCGTTGTACAGCATGTTGGATGCTACACGCAGGGCACAGTGATAATATATTCGTAGCCTGTTAAAGGACTGCGAAACTGGGCGTTGTTTCTAGCAGGTGCAGCATTGCCTCTGCTGAATTGCATGTTCCACTGCAATCCCAAAAAATAGGGATGGTATCCATTCAATTCAGCATGCCTTACTGCACAGGCTTTTTGGTGGACTTTTTGCATCCGGCTCCTGTACAGCGATTTTCTTGCTGCATTTGGATTCGGGTTTTGCCATGCAGTATCCAGTTACAACACCCAGAGTGCCGCACGGCACAAGTATGAATTCGACTCAAGAAAATGCCCCAACCTCGCGGAAAAAAATCCTCTCGAGTCTTCTCCGATCGAGTCTGCTTCATGGCGCACGATACCATTAGAGGCAATGGAATATGATTCCAGCAGCGAGGAAAAAGGGAGGGAAAAAGGCTCTGCTCCGGTCTGCCGCACTAATGACGAGACTTCTTTTTCGACTATTAGACCAGTGATTTTCAACCGTTGGTACGCGTACCAACACTGGTACTTCTGGCTTTTGTCACCGTTACGCGTGACTGTAAGAAATCGCGAATGTCAGTTAATGAAAAGAAAATGTGGACAAGTAGACTTGCCATAGTTCGTTCACATATTCAATAATGTTAATTTAATCATAAAACAATTAAATCATAAAATCATAAATATTCCATGAATATTCTCATTTTTTTAAATATTACCCTTAAGGTCATATGCTTGTGACCTGGTACAGTTGACTGAAAAGGTTGAAAAGCTCTGTATTACACGACTAATCCACATGGAAACTTCGGTCTCCAAACGCAATAGATTTCCAAGTCTAGCATGTGATGGATCGACTGGCTGAGAGCGGTGGAACCCATTCAAAATGTAGTTACAGATCACGATCAGGGTGAGTCCTTGCCAAACGACTAAAGGAATGAAAGGTGAAAAGGAAGGAAGGAATTAAGGAAGGAAGGAAGGAAGGAAGAAAGGAAGGAGATAATGGGAAGAAAGTGATACGAGAATCGAAGCAGACTCCATTCCTGCCCGATGAATGAGATTCGAGCGGAGTGTCGCTACTAGTTACACCCTCTGATGAAGGGCGATTCTCCGCTCCTTCTTACACACAAGTGCGCCGAGTAGAATTCTTCTCTTCTTCCTCTTTTTCCCTAGAGGGTGCCTGAATGGCGAAGAAAAGCGTGCAATCTCCCAACAACCTTGACCCCACGATATCGAAAGCCAATGTCTTTCCACTGAGGCTGTCCTGATTTGGAAGGACCCTCCCGTCCCCGAAGTCCGTGTGATCATCGCTTCCCTTGACGCAGCAAGAGATAATTTTTTTTTTTAAGAGATGCGGACGGAGAAAATAAGTTGCCTTGCACCCCAGTGCCAGACGCTGAGATAGTCAGCGAATCACTTAAGGCTTATAGTAAAATCTGTCTAGGTGATTTCTTGATCACGGATTGGTAAAAATCTGGAGTTCGTGTTCCGCTGTGCGGCGCCCAGTCGGGACCTCCCTCATCTTGTGTATCAGTGGGATCGTCATTTGGAAATGCTTATAAATATGCAGAAGAATGTAGGTCTGTCGAAGACACCTCTGATCAGATCATGCTCCAGATTCCACATCCCTTCAAAGTGAATCAAACGAAAACGTGTGAATGCAACATTAGGTCTACATACAATCGTCTGCGACAAATCGTCAGCTAAGAAAGCTCGAAAGAAATCGTCAGCTCTCTTCATTCAGGGAGAACAAAGGAGGAACCTGGACAAAAAGTGATATTGTATTCAAAGATGAATCGTACGGGAGAAAGTCAGTCATGGTGTCATATCAAGATAGTATAATCATTTTCGGAACGACTTCGGTGTTGGGAGATGAGAGGGGCGATGGCGATAACCATTATGGAGGCAAACAGAATCACATCCAGCCATCAGAATCACATCAGATACCCTCTGGGATTGCGAAGTTTCGGTTGCCACCGGCATCCTGCAGGATCTCAGGATCCAGGAAGGTCGTTTAGGCGCAGCCGACCGCAAGAAAGAGGTCGACGGGAGCGCTGCCGTCCCCGCTGTCGCTCGCAGTCGCCGAACGGCTGTCTCCCGATGACGGATGTGCCGGAATCGCTGGAGTCGTCGGAGTCGCTCACTCGTGCCGAACCCGTTGCAATGTCACTTCGATTCTCACTTTTCGGTTTCTCATTCGAGAAGCTAGAAGCGAACCGGACACGATCGGTATGGGATCGGTATACATGGACTCGTACGTATAACGATCCACCGCTCCCCAGAAAAAGTATGTGAATAGTAAAAGTAGGAGGTCTGAAATGGAGCCCACTGGCCTCCTCTTTTCCTTTGCATATCGGGTTCTTCACCCCTCCCCTTTCTTGCTCGACGCGCACGAAATTCGCAAAGACGCAAATGTGGAAAATTCGCCGCTCATCCCGGATTCTGTTCATTGCCATGCGAAGGATTTTTCAGGACCATTTCTTTACAAGATGACGTTGATGTAATAGGATGGCCCATATTCCGCATACCGAAGGAAATCCACTTTTTCAGTTCTGTTGTAAATTTTCTCATAGTAGTTCGGATCGAGCGCCCTAATGCATATGCTTATGCGTGTAAAAATGGAGTCTCGAAAATTTTCCATCGAGTTTTTGTCTCATTGGAAGGTGATAGCAATATTCGATGCATCCGAGCTGCGAAGTCGCGAGACGTCGTTTCCTTCAGCCGACCCCACAGGAAGAACTCCAAGAGGATCGCCCCCCCCCCGCACTGATGTCCGATCGAACGGCCTCTTCGATCGCCAGAATCACCCCACCGGATTTTTTCCTCTGGCCGAACGGTGGACGCCTCGCGACCACGGTGGACACCTCCCGACCACCCACCATGGAGGCATCGAACATCGCAATCTCCTCCCAATGAGCCAAATTCATGGCGAAAAAGAAAATTCATCGAGAAAAGTTAGGGGAGTTCATCCTGATTCGTGCGAACATCGATGAAGTCATTCCAATATCGGCTGTGAGAAAATGAACAGGAAAATGATGAATTTCCTACGGTAAGCGAAATATGGGCCTGTGTGTAAAGAAGCCGAAACAAATCCAATGTCTTCACGACGGCAAAGGAGTGACGCCTATTGACATCTAGCGGATATAATTGACTCTTCCATTGCAGCTTTCGAACGGTAGATGCTGCGCACGTCGTCGAGCCGCGAAGTCACGAGGAGAATGGATCTGAACCACGTTATCTAGGGTCAGATCTGAAACTGCCCTTCATCTCGAAAGACTTCATGTATCTCGCGGGCTCGACCGGGTAAAGAGGATCTGAACGAAAAGGGCAATATTGGCATATCGTGGGCCATGGACCTGGCCATCGAAAGGCATAAATCTTTCGACAGATTCCGAAAATCTGATACGAATTTGACCCGGAACCAAAAGAAGATCCCATGGAAGGAAGACTCCATGGTTTTCATTTTCATCTCACGAGCGGGTAATTCTTCACTCACCGGGATAATGTATGTAAATTCTCGGTGCTTCCGCCCATTAGGGAGACAAATTTCTGAGGGAGGGGTTCTTCTACATGAGAAAACAGGACGAGAAAAAGGGAATATAAAACTCGGGAGGACTCGGGAAAAGCTATCGCGTTTCTTGTTTTTTTTTTCGCGGAGTGTTTTTTTCTGTCTAGGAAATTGAATCGAATCGTGCTCTTCTGGGACTGTCGAAGCCGCAAATACCAGCAACTCTCAAGCACTTGGTTGGCACAAAAGGCCCAACTATGACCAAAAAACAAAAAAAAAAACAAAGTCGACTTCTTTCTTATCTAATCCATTCTGTGTACTGTTATAAGCCCTTTAGGAGAATTTTGCCATACCCCCAATTGGCATATGCTATCCAAGCTTATACGTTTATTAACCCGTGCAAACTTCGCCAACGTCGATTGCTTGGCCCGTGTCGCAGGAGTGCTAAGTTGCGTGAGAAATCGGAACTCACCCGGGATTCAGAGACGTATTCCTTTAATTTGGAGCTGCGGGAAGCCCGCGTTCCGGCCCCATGACCATATTGTGCCTCGACTCCACTTCATATCCCGAGAAATTGACGTAACGAGGTCGTACGATGTGGTGAAATGGAGACGTCCCGCGGGAGATCCGCGGAGACCTCCGACATCATGTCCCGAGATTAATGGAATGGACAGAGGACATCCTGTTATAATGACTTCAAGACTCATTTCCCACATTGTCCTCGGCTTGACAAGGACAAAGAACGCCTTTTATCCGCAGTCCACTCGTTGTGAGAGAGAGGGAGAGGAAAAGAAGATGAGAGAGACTGTGTGTGTTTTTATGGCCCTGCTACCATTATGACCTGTCCTTCCTCTTGATGTCTCCACTTGTTATATTGGATCATCTTTTCTACGACCTATTCTCCTCCAGAATCTTCCAGCTTATCGTATACGACAACCTGAAGCTTTCTCGGAAAAAAAGGAAGGGGAATTTAAGGAGAAGGAGAAAATCTGGAGGGATTCGAGGGATATGACAGATCCCTGGAATCCAATTGCTGATCTTTGGCAGAGCTGTCAGCTCTGACAAGGGAAGTGATCCTCGTTAAAAGAAGGGAAAGGGATTCACTTCCCATTTACTTTTTCTCCTCTATCGTCGGGCCATATTTTTTATTCCTCCTGTCCGGCCCAAGAGTTCCGTCCTCGTCCCCCGGGGACGGATCGATGTTGAATTTCCGCCCTTCTCCCTCCTCCAACGTCTTTCTTTCTCACTTTCGAGAGGCAGAGGACAATTGTGATAAAAAGCGAAGAAAGGAAAGAGAGTCCGCATTCTCCTTTGTTCCATCGAGGACCTTCCCTCTTAAAAAAGGCTCAGGCTCTTTGATCACGAAGTCTCGCAACCTTTTCACTGCAGATTTTCAAGGGAGCAGAAGGCGAATATGGAGGACACCGCCGGCCAAAATCTCCAGAAGCAGTCGACAGGAAAACCAGCAATTAAGTTCTTACTTTCTCAAAGTTCGGATTGGGCGACCGACGAAAATGGGATTCGTGAGATGAAAATTGTATTAAAACGGAATTTGTGAATGGACCTTTGGAGTTCGGTGTGGATGGAGCCATATGAGTGTCAACAGCACTATTTTAGGGCTGGGCTCTTTCTGGCATAAAGTCTTCGATCTCGCTGTTCATCTGAGGATGAAATTGCTGTCGGATAATGAAATGGGATGGGTTGGAGATATTCCAGGAATCCAATCTGACGGTGGGATTACTCGTCTCTCTGAGGGTGGAAAAGGGAGGGCTTGCCAGGTGTAATTGGAGATGCCCCGAGAACAAAATGAATGGTCATGAATAGAGAACGGAGCGAAGGAGAGAAGGACTGGGAGGATAATGGATGCTGGAGGAAGTTTCACCCCCTTTGGAGAACGTAATAATTGTTGCCATGACAACTAATGGCCACTAAGCCCCGGTCATGCTGGGATTTTACATTAAGCTCATACGCCCAGATTCCCTTCTCGGATTTCTTTTTCTTCCCTCCTGTCGTTTTTTGTTCCGTCATTACGAGGCAGAATGGGAGCGGGTCGTCATGTTTAGCCTGCTTCATGACGTCTCCATTGACACCCAGACAATGGAAAGAATCTTTACCGTCTTGATTAGGGTTCGCGAAGCTACAAATTATTTTCGCTGGTTTTTACCCATTTCCGCTGTTAAATCTCCGCTAACAATTCTACGAGTTCAGTGCTTAATAGAGGCAGGAATATTAATTGATTTACTCCTTTACTTAATGCGATGGCAATAGTGCGTACACTCATCGCCAAAAATAGCACGACATAGGAGTTGAACAATCTTGATGAAATTTGATACTTGAGCTCATACTAGCATACCATGAAGTCAATTACTATTTAAAGTGTATGGAATGAATATTCACGGAGAAAACGTGCAAACAATCCAATTGTAATAGCCACTATGGGGCCATATTAATCACCTGAAACGGTCACCTGGAAAGTTTTATTGATGAAGCACGGCACAGGAAAACTCCTAAAGATGTGCAAAAAAACTGTGGAAAGTTTCGAGGTCTCGAGAAGAGATTTTCTGCAAAGAAAACTTGCCAAATGCCCGAGGAATTGAGGAAGATGGCGACGCCATCGAAAGCGCCAGTTTCCTTTTATCTCTCCCTCTAGCCGCTTCAATGTATAATTTTTGTGGCTTTCATCACCTGAAATTGGCATCCATCGATGAAGCTTCCTTTCCAAAAAATTTTTTACGACTTTAAATGTAGGAGAACATGAATGGAAGATGATCCCAAATGTAGACACCTTCCCTGCATTACGATTGCTACCAATGTTCCTGTAGCCTGCCGTCGTCGAGCACCAAAAGATGTCGACTGAAAAAATGCAAACCACCAGATTGAGAATTGGTGAAGGCCTTGTGCCTCGTTACGACAGCGACCCCAGAGATTCGAGACGTAGTCTAGTCACTGAAATGAGATTGGGCCCATCACTTCGATCCCGAGTCCAAGCAGGAACGAACGTGGAGGCGGCACAAGGACCCTCCAAAGTCCAAGTTCCAGGTTGTCCGATCGGCTGCAATGAATCGCGGCCCTGGGATTTATTGGATACAGAAGTCATCATGGTCGACCGTGTTTAACGCAAAAGAACCATCCCTGCAGAGTACTCCGTCGATGTGTTGAAAAGTATAAGCAATTTAAGAAAGAGATGAGACGAGGAAAAATGAGGGCCGGCAAAACGATGCTGGAAGAAATCCTTCTCCTGTTCGCATCACCTCACGCTGCTGGAATGGACTGAAACTTTAAAGTGATCCCCCGCCCTTCCACAGTCACCAGACATTTCCGCCAAATGACTTCTGTCTGTTCCCCAACTTCAAGAAACTTCGCAGAAACGACTCCAGCGCCAATGAAGAGCTGAAGGCGACCGTCGAGACGTACTTCGAAGAATAAGCGATAGATTTTTCTCTTAGAAATACGAATATTCAAAGTGGAACAAATGTATAGAAGTCCAGGGAGATTACATGGAAAAGCAACTAAATAATTGACGAAGACCTGGCCCTTCGCTTTCTCTGTTAGGCTAAGAACTTTTTGAACTTCCCTAATTTGTTGGATGAGATTGCCTAGAAATCATCCGTATGTGCAGCTTCCGATCTGTAGTCTTGTGCAATTTGCCAGCATGAAACATCCTTTCATATTTTAAAATTAATCATGCATGAGCTTGGCCATGACAAGAACCAGAACAGTTACCTAACAGAGATCGGAAGAATAGTTATGTCTGCTTACGATCCTTGTTCAGGGAGTTCAGATTTCGAGGCGATACAATAGTCTGAGGAGGACTAATGACGGCCCAAGTTCACTACAGCCAAGGGGAAAGGAAAAGCGTCTATTTCTACCCTTTCGAGTGAGGAAAGCGAAAAGAGGGGAGTAGGAAGGAGACGAGCGAGAGAGAGCTAGCAGTATTATTAATGGAGGGACGGAGACCACGTCCATTACCAAGGTCCGTCACTGGACCCCACGAGCCTTGATTAAAAGGGACAAGAGAGAAGAGGAAGGAGGAGGAAGAAGAAAAAGAAGGAAAAGGAGGAGAGAGCGAGCCGGGAATTAAGAAATAGGGCCTTGACAGATGCATTTCATATGTCAGCAGGCTTCTCGTCTCCATCTTCTGTATAATATACCAGAGAGGATCCCGAAGAACTCTGTGTATGCTGCTTGACAAGCATCAAGGGAAATCTACTTGCTGGAGAATTCCATTGTGAACGGTTCCATTCGTAAGTACCGGATGAGCTGTTTTCCCTTAACGCTTCTTCTATTCTGCACGTTCTAGTAATAAGTGTTATAAATAGGAATTTAAACGGATAAGAAGTTGGACGAGTCCAGATTGTGGCCTCTTTTCGCTAAACAAAAGGGTTCATGAAAAGTAGAAAGATCTTCGATCTTGGCAATGTTCATGCTGAAAATTTGCCTTTCTCCACAAATTTTGCACTTGCTTAGTTCTCTGCAGCGAGTCTTTGGTCGAGAAAGGGAGAGGATGTTGAAGAAAAGAATCATTCTATTACGCGGTTTGGTCGAAGGTAAAGGTTAAAAAGTTTGGTTTGGGATTGCAAAGGCAAGTCTGCCAGTATTGACATCCCAAATCCACGTCGAGCGTTCATCCTACCCCGCCCTAAGATAGAACTGCTCCTCTAAAGATAAATGCTTCTGGTGGGAGGGTATCAATCTCTTCCCAACTACTTACAGCTACATTGTTCCCCTTCTTGTCCATGAGGGCATCTAACTTCTCCGAGCAATCCTCAGACGGGGCAGCCACTACATCACCTAATGCACCAGCCATTCACTACCCGACAATTGAAAAGTTACTCAGCAGCCCGTGTCATTTAGAACTTGGACTGGCTCACCCTCTTCCTGCTGTTATCAAAAACTTCACGTTTGCTTCACGTTGTCATTGCTCATCATTGACGATTCAATTCCAATTTTATTTGAAATTTACAATTGGTTAGACGTCCAAAACCTTCTGTCGCCAAGCGTAGAAAAATTCGTGAGAGATCATTTCCTGAAAACATGGAAACGAGAAATCTGATATTCCGTTTCCCAATACAGGAAGCAGCTGTGGATTCACTTATGGAAAAGCTACATCTGCGTCAGATATTGAAAACAAAACTCTATGGCATCCCTGAGAAGCGATGATAAGCCGAGTTTTCAACAGGTCTAGTTCATGGTCATTACTAGATAATCGAGCAGGAATGGATTCAGGATGTCCTGTTTCACAGTCTTCAGTATTTTCTATTTCCCCATATTCAGGAAGCTGAGCAATTTTACCATAATGGGTGATGTCATCTAATGAGAATTTAAAGGGAGAGAGTATTAAAGCTACAAAATGACTTGGCATATTTTTTAGCAAAATGATCTAAGCGGGTGATAATTTAGAGAGGAATGACTCCGATGTGGGTGTCTACTCACAGTTCCTTTTAAAGGAAAGGATCCCAACCACCAACGCTATCGAGCAGCAATTTGGCGAAGTTGCTCGTCAGCATGACGACCAGACAGTTCTTCAGCCGGCTGAGTGCTGGGGCCGGGGCGACAGCTGGCTGGCGAGAGCCGAGACTTCGAGTGCGTCCTGGCGTTATGACCCGCTTTGTTTCTGTGCGTCCTACTCGCGGGGACGCACCCAACTCCTTTTCCAATCACCTTGGTATTTTGGCGGATCCTTGTCTAATAGCTCAAACCAGTACGACTAGACTTGCACGCGGCATCGAAGGCGCTTATTCGAATTCAAGTGTCGGCAGGTTCTTGAAACGACACTATGTTTCTCAAGAAGGAAACTTGGCTCATGACTATTTAAGGAAAGGACAAGCGGTCAACGTAGGTCGTTGCCTGGTGCGGCACATTCGCGGTTGCTATGGAAACAAGGCAATTATTGCCCTCTTTATCCCAGTCAATATGAAATTCCCCTTCTCTTTTCCTCGTCTCTTCTTCCTCATTCATGGCTCTAAAATTCTATTAATGTCCCCGCAATGCTTTCTCGCACCAGGAAGCATCTAAATTGGTTGCATGAGTAATTTATACATGATTCATATTGCGAATGAGTTCATCATCGAACAACCTTGTTGTACACCGTGGAAATTACTGAGAATGAAACCGACAGCATCTTGATGACTTCTTTTGAGAAGTCCATCTCGATAGATTGTATTTACCCCTATCCCAAGAATATCGATGTAACGACGAGACTGTGAAAACGCCTCTTCATTGTAATCTTCCTTCACCGAGCTAAGAGCGCTGAGAAATTACTATCGTCCCATCTCACCTCATCCTATTAATATCATCCCCATAAAAGAGAGCGAGATCCCTCCCCGCTCAGCCTTTTGGGGGAGAGGAGGTGATTGCATCGAGTCAGGGACGGAGACTCAATGGAGCGGGGTACTTGTGCCACCAGAGGCACTTGTGCCACCAGAGACTCTACGTGCGCTGCATTTTCGCCTCGACATGTACGGTGGCTTTGGCGTTGAACCACTGCGAATGGTACTCTGACTTGCCCATTTTCGGTCTCAGAGTCACGTCTGTGTCGGATTTCACGACTCATATTTTTTAGAGATGCTTTTGACCTTTCACCCACTCATCCATTTATTGAAAGTGTCAAAATATATATCATATCTAAGGCTTCCCGCGTGTGCTTAGATCAGAAGAGACACGGAGGAAATTCATTCCTAACCCAATCAAAGGTAATGAGCTTGTTTTAAGTACGAAAAGTCATATCGATGATGATCTGACAAAGGGTATCCAATATTGGAATTTTTCCAGGAGAGCTCGAATTCGCCCTTTCTCTGAATATAAAAAGGACAAAGAAACCTTTGAGCCTTTGAAGCTGGGAGACTCAGATTTCCGGTGCAAAGGCGAGTATTTCTCAATTACCCTTTTAAACATGAAAAAGGTGAATTCTTGCTCACCTGAAAGCTTTCATGTGCAGTTATTGGCCCTTTTGTCACCCCATCTTCTACCTCCTTGGAATCTTAAGTTTCGACGAACCTCAGGAGAGCAATTTACTTTCATAAAGAAGCCTTGGTACCAGTGTCTGTCTCAAGATGGGAATGTCCTCTTTACTCTCTTTATCCCCAAACATCGAGTAGTAAGGAGAGGCTGGAGATAAAATTATTAGTTTTTCTTGTCCCTGAAGATTACTAAGTCTATGTACTTAGTTTTGCTTGACTATTGGTGCGCTTCAGGCCATCGACCGATTCCCTGCATAAAAAAAAAATTGCGTGCTCGGAAAAGCGGAAAAGAAAAGTAAAGACATAAAAAGCTTGAAAAACTGAAGACACTATCCATGCCTTCTCGCTGCAGCCGGTCGACGAGTTGCGTCATCGATCGGTCGAGGGAGGACGACGTAATCACGGTAATATGATGCTGGTCGTTCCCTGCGTGGAATGGGTGGGGACGGTTGAATTATTCAGTCTGCCTCGTTGAGGCTAGCAAGTCTGAGAATTCATCGGCTCGGGATCTGCCAATCTTCAGCCGACTCTCATTAATAACGGCACTAGCAGATGTTCTGAGTTCCGGAATAGAACCGCTTCCCAGAGAGGGCATAACGCATTTTTTAAATGCATTCTGTCTGCGCAAGCGATTCTTATGCCCTGAAGTCTTTGTCCTTTGCTCTTTGAGGCGATTCCTC
The DNA here is from genome assembly GCA_905338385.1 of Darwinula stevensoni. Taxonomy (NCBI): domain Eukaryota; kingdom Metazoa; phylum Arthropoda; class Ostracoda; order Podocopida; family Darwinulidae; genus Darwinula; species Darwinula stevensoni. Next base: position 7,712 of record CAJPEV010000340.1, on the reverse strand, counting down.
ACGATTCTTCGAGCGTAATGCCGGAATATGGATTAAAAGTTAGTCTCAGATTATCCACAGTAGTTGTAAACCTGAATCCGTGATCAGGATTTGGTAGGGCAAGGCTACGCATTCTACGGCATTTTCCTCCTTTAGCCCCAACCAACCACAGAAAGACCCTGACAGTTGACCGAAAGTTAGCGTCTTTCTTTCTCTACGTGACTCGTGTTCTGAATTAGATTAGGTCTGATTAGTTTTGGTGGCATAAGCGCTCTAGGAGTGCTAAAAAAAAGCTGACTTGCCCCAGTACCGAGGCAAGTCTGCGAAACATGCGGTGCAAGTCGGCGACATGGAATAAATCTTCAGTTCCTTCTCCAAGCAAATGAAAATTTTGCCACGATGAGAGCTTATTTGAAAGACTGAAATGTGCAGTTTTGGCCAGTGAAACCTTCTGAGCTCTCCTCGTATGTGAACATGACCCAGTACGTTATTTGATTACTTTTTTTTTATTGTCATCGGAAGTAAATCTCGCGAGTTTTCCTTCTTCTATGCGTAAAGCACAAACTGGACTTTTATTTGGAATACGAGTCATCATATGTGAAATCATTCGAGGTTTCTACGCGCATGCACAGTCGATGGACCCAGCGACTGCAGGACGAGCACATAATTCAAATTGCCCCAGGCTTGCTGGATAAAAATGTGACTCCGCATACTAAGCGAGGAGGATCTGCATCAGTAGTCGGCTGCTGATGTTCTGTCCCTTGGCTCCTTTCATTCGTCCCCGCTTTTTGACGTCTTCTGCATGTCCTTAGGCCCAGCTTTAGGCACAGGCAACGTCTTCCTCGGCTCAAGACACCTTTCCTTTTTACTTCTTCGAGGTTGGCGCCTGCCTTCCTGTACTCTTTCGATAAGGCTTCTTCTGCAACATTCTTGTCGACTGTCCGGGCTTCTTGTTTCATTACCTGTCTAAAGATCTCAACTGCCCAAGAGCAGCATTTCATCCGGAAATTTTCAAGTGTGTACCATCGGCTTATATCCTTGGGCTAACGTTCGGATTTTTACCGCCTTCTCAGGGCCCGGATTTATATACGAATGGAGCTTATCAATAGCCACATGCCGCGTCTAATCGCCAGCCATCATTCGCATGATTCAAATCCACGGTGTCCGATCCCATACTAGCGAGGAAAACGAGGGACGCGAGTCGGGTACTTCCAACGGTTCCCTTCCGTGCATTTTCCTCTTAAACGGCGCAGCTATAGATAGAGAGATATCGATCGAACGAAGTGACCTCCAAGTCTAATCACTTTCTGTCCTCGTTCCAGTCTCATCCTCTCGAGCTACGTCATAGGCTCTGGAGAAAGAGGCTTGAGGTAAAGAAGGAGATAGATGAGTTCCCAGTATCGATTCTCTCCTTAAAAAGCGTGAATGCCTGGAAGAGGTTTCCATTTCTCAAGAGAGACATCTCGTGCCGTTCGAGTCGGGGCCTCGAGTGAACGGAAATGGATCCCCTATCCGTGTCTCCTGTTTTTCGGATCAGTTTCTCGATGAGCCACGAAGGAATCATCTCCCTTTTCGCACGAGCAAGTCAAACAGCGCTGAAGGAGTGCCAGGTTCGAAGGGAGCCACCTGTAGCATAACAACACCTGATCGGGTGCCATACGGGTATGGGTTTCGGGAATTCTTGCTCTAGTGACTCTCAGAGTCGCCGAAAGAAAGAACTGGAGACTGCCCTGACCAAATTGCTTCAAACTTGGAGCATCTCGTTGGACATATTTTCCCGAACATTCTCCAAAATGATCAAAGTACGATTGACAGTGTCCTCTACTAATGCGGACGGACCACGAACCACTGCCGTCCAATATGTAGAACTAGAGAATATGCTTGCCCGGCTGGAGAATTCCGGAATACGGAAAAAAGTGCACGAATCTGAAATCACCTTATCGCACAAAAACAGGAAACGAGGAAAACTAGTTCGGTGACCGCTCTAAAGCCGCTGATCACAATATCTTACTGCATCCCCCATGCCATTGCAGCTGCAATCTCATCGAGTCGGCATGGGCAAACGTGAACGGTAGCGTGGGGAGACACGATATGCCCTTCGATTTAGCCGATATCGAAAATCTGCTCAGATAAGCAGTGAGTCGAATCACAGAAGAGAGCTGGAAGCAAACAGTCCGGGGCGCAGAGAAATCTAAGGAGTTTTTTCTCCGAGATTTATGCAGATGGAATCGTGGATATGGTCCTTGAAAGGCCTTCTCAGTCAACAAGGTCAGATTTCCGATGCACTGACATGACGATACATATTCGAGAAGCCCAATGTGAGGAGAGCGAAAGACGGGAGCCACTAGATGTCCACCGTGAAGAAGTGGAGTGTCTTGCGATCGATCTCGAGTGTTTTCCTAGAAAAATGCTGTTTTTCCTCGTTTATGCAAGTCGTAAGAATGCACAGCTCAGAGCTCGATTGCAATTATGTCTCTTAGGTCTGTTTCCCCCTGACCGAGCCCGTTATTGAACCCGATCTGGTTTCACGTCGCGAGACGGCCAGCTTACAGCTGCATTGCTGGAATATTTTTCCTCGGGAGCTGAACTGAATGACCTTCGATATACAGACGGCGGTGACGACCGCTTTCGATGCATTTAACAGCAAAGACGAAAAACACTCGAGTCCGCCCCTCGCCCCTCACCCGATGCCCACTCCAAAATCGAAGCCAAACTCGCAATCCCCACCCGATGACGAGGACACAAATGACTGCGGGGAAACGTACCTTTCCATGCGGAACCGAGAACTTCCCGCTCCCTGCGCCTTCTCCAGCTGCTTCGGGCAGTCCTTTCTCCTTGATTGGCCTCCGACCCATTCCGCGATGTCAGCAAGTTGTGTGCCTCGGAAAAGCTAGATAGAGACAGCTTTGGAATCACTTGTAGGTTAAAGGTTTGGGTCTATTCCTGCCCTTATTGACATCTCGAGTCTCGGTGAGGCATCAATCCTAGTTCCATCCGCCGATTCCAAGATAGGTCTACTCCTCAAAAGTGGCCTTTTCCCATAACGCAAGTCTCACATGAGGCTTACTCAACTTGAACTGATTCTTTCCCTGCCCAGCTGTTACTCCCAAGTTGGAAAAAAAAAAACTCACCGCACTCCACGTTATCGACGTCCTTAATGATGCATGCTTGCTAGGATGAGATCCTCCCCAGTGGAATGAGATTGGGTCTCTCGGAGACCTAGGAGAATCTAACGTTCGTGAAAACTTTTTATCAAGAATCTCACGACGATCTATGTAATTTGCCTTGTTACATGGGATAACGAGCAATCGAGGGAAAATAAGGGAGTGACCTAGTTTTAGATTCTGAAGCTACCTGCACCTTCTGAAGTTTAGAAGGTGCACATAGAGGGAGGCTTTTCTTGGAATAAATTAGCTCGCCATAATCAGACCCACCCTAATAACGTAAAAGCGCATTATATTAATTCTTACAGGAAGCGTTTGTCATACATCACCAATTATTGCTTCGCCCTAAAATATCTAGATTATCTCGGGAAACCGGGCTCGCGCGTATTGATCTCGCTAACCCCCAACCCCGTGGGATTCCGTTATGGCCTGAAATTGTGACGCTGTCTCGATGTCGCGCGGAGGAGAACATATAACATAAACATTTTTCGTCGTGATCAAAAGGAATCGTCATGAAAGCGGACAGATGGAAGAAGATGGATGGATGATGGGTTAAAAAAACAATGTTGCTCCTCGGCGGAAGTTCCATCGATTTTTGGAAAAGGAGGAAAAGAAATAGCGCGGGCTCCAGTCTCCCCTTATTTCTCTCTCTCACTATCCCCGGGAGCCGAGGCAGGAAAATCGATGGAATCAGCTGGATCCTATGGATTCCTGTGAGAAAGGCCGACACAGCGAGAGACAGATCCCTCCAAGTTGTTTTTCCAGTCATTCCTTGTCGAACAGGATTTAACTTTAAAAGGCCAAGGCGAATGTTGACTTAGTATCCCCTCGAGAGTGTGAGCGTGTGGGAAGGGAGGGGAGGAGGGGAGGAGGGATGGGGTGGGGTGGGAGGAGGAGGGTGAATAAGGGGTAAGGGGTGGGGTGGGAGGGGGGGGGGGAAAGGGAAGGGAGGGTCTGAGTTAATTAATAAGGCAGATAGTTCACAACGCCCCGTTTTAAGGAGGATTCATATCGTTTCCTTGTGTGCACTTTGTCTATATTCTCATATTTTCTTCTCTTATTTACATACATTTAAAAAACCGTGCATCCCAACTTAATGAGGTCGCGGCTCGAGCAAGCGGAGCATCTTTCAGTGTTCGCGGTCCCGGGCAACGGGTTCGAGCTCGGCAGGTGGCATACCGAACCTCGAGTGACGAAGATTCGCGATTTTTCGTCCTCCTACCGGGCACGAGGCCTACCAACTGGTCTTCTGCCGGTCGTTTTAGATTGAAGGACTCTTGGAGAGTCTCTCGAGAGGCATGCGGGAGACGTGTCGGAACAGGCCAGGCCACTCGCTTCGAGAACCTCATTTCGGCGGCTCGTATTCGCGACCCGATCTTTTCGGTCGTTACAAGAAAGTTCATGACCATGGGTGAGATTGGGGAGATAAACGTTCTTAAAAACCGAAATTTTCGCCTCTTTCGACATGTCGGATTCAGCAACCGCAGTCTCCCGAAGTTCCCTCAAAACGGCGGAAACCCTAGAGATTCGGGTTTCGATCTCGTTTCCGTATCGCCCCTTACTCGAGAACCAGACCCCGAGGTACTTAAACTTCACATGCTCCAATGGAATATCATGCAAGGTGCACCTACAGATCCCATCCACGTACACGAAGTGAGAAAACGCAACCCAGACGGAACCCACCCCCCACGTACTGGGAACTCGTCCTCTCATCCCGTTCACTCCAACGCAGTTCCTGCATTCACTGTACGAGGTTTGAATTGCACACTATAGCCGACCGTTAATCCCGTACTCCTGCAGCACTCTCCACGGCTTTCCTCGAAGTGTACGGTCATATGCCTTTTCGAGATACACAGATTTTTTTTCCTTATTTAAAAATGCATTTTTCACGTCATGTTTTTTTTTCCCCGAAAATATAATTTAATTTGCATCTTTTCCAATTTTTAACGTCTGTCCACACGGAGCTTCTTTGTACAAAATTTCGTTACTTTTTTTTCTTACTTCCATTCGGAGTTAATTATTAATTATTATTTATTTCATATCTGTGCATCGATCGATACTACTGATTACACGGAACATAATGTGACCACAATCCAATCCGACCGAACGTGATTTCCCGTCGATGTGGCGACCGAAGAAGCGTGCAATATATGTTCAAGAGGACGGAGAGAAGGAAAGGGGGGAAAAAAAGAGTTGTCAATGTAATATGACAAGTCCCTCGTTCCCGGAAATTGCCTTGGCGTTCCGCTGGCCGCTCCCCGAAATTGCATACCCCCATGAAAACATTCTATTATGGGGCTCAACCGACTGTTCCCCCCTTTTTTTTTCGGTTTTTGCGGCGAAAGGTGAAATGAAATGGAAGGATCCGGTCTTGATGAACCTCGTGTCCACATTGAGAGATAGGCGGGCGTGTTGATTCGCGATTCTCTCAATGATCTGTCTTTTGTCGGGAAATTGGAGTAATTGCATCGGGGACCCCTCGGAGAGAGAGAGAGAGAGAGAGAGAGAGAAACGATCGATCCGACAACGACTTCTTTTTTTCTCCTCATCCGGCCGACTTTCCTTTCCGACATCTCTCCTTCATTCTTCCATATGTCTCTCGGCCTTTTGTCTATGTGTCGCGATATCGACGACAGACGCTATTCCTCGCGGTTCTTTATGGGACATTGTCTAGACAATAGCGCTTTTCTTTATCCCCGTCGAAATTCATGGGGAAAAATTCCAGACGTTGTTTTTTCAATGACGTCTCTCTCTCTCTCTCTCTCTCTCTCTCGGTCCAATTACGAGGGTCAGGAGTTCACGACAGAGAAGGGCAAGGTGCACGGGACCCAACAGAGGACGGAACAATGCCTCCCTCTCTTCTTCACGACCTTCTCCATCACCGAGGATCTTTCTCTTCGCTATGTTATAGTCGTGTCTTCTTCCCAATCAAAACTCCCCGAGAAGCCAGAAAAATACGTATTCGTCGGGGGGTCCACGACAGGTGTCATGCCGTGTTCTTCTCTCTCCTCAAAAAAAATACCGACAGAAGCCAGCATGATTGATAGATTTTCCTGAAACATGTCTTCTCCTCTCCTGTTTTCAGCCTCCCCCCCCTCCCCTCAAATTAGTGTAGGTGAAATTGTGTATTAAATTGTTTCTCTTCCATGGATTATATTTTGATATTTGTTGAGAGAGATTCTGACAACTGAGTAAGTTCAACGAAATCGTAAGGAACGCCATTTTTATGGAATATGCAGTTGGCCCTATCACCTACCTTCGTGTTTCCGATTTTGCCGGCTGAGAATTCCAGCCAAGCCTGCCTTGTGAGCTCGAGTGTCGAGAAAACCCGAACGTCAGGCGCCAAAAATCCGTCTGGAGGAAGCGGAATGCAGTTCGGTGAGCTTTCAGTCTGCAACGCGGCTTCCTATGATCCGCTGATTACTTGCAGCCGTAAAGATCGGTGGCCTAAATTGTTTGTGGGTGCCTGCATGCTACTTTCATTTAGATCCTGAAGTGAGTTCCCCCTCGGGCCATAAGCTTTCAATCGCTCAGAACTGACAGGTCTTCCCATATTCCACACCACTGCCACGCATCTTCAAGTGGTAGTCTCTATTTCCTGTTATGGCGACGGAGGGGCAAGGAAAGAAACGGTTGCAATCACCCTGGATTTTGGTTACACCTGAGGCAGAAAGGAAAATGAAAAGAGAATAGGATAGAAGGTTTCACTCGATGAAGGACAGAAACTTCGCGGGAACCTCTGGGTCGACCTAGCGGGGCCGACGTCTGTCTTTGGCTGCAACGCTTGTACGGAGGAAGGCCGAAGGGGCTTGGGAGACTTGCTAACGAGAGTTCATGAGGTTCAAAATATATTTGGGAAGCGTATCGATGTCTGCATTACGAAACGAGTTTCTTGCTCTTGAAATTCAGAGTCGATAAATAACTATCACGACCGAACCAAAAACATTCGGATCTTAAAATACTGACCCGTTTAGGGAAGCTGAAGAAAAAGGCAATCGTGGAAGAGGCTCCTCGGCATCATTGCTATAAGGAGTGAATGGAATTCGTGGAGTTCGATGCGGCGTGGAAAGAACTTCCTTGTCGGTACTCACGAAGTACTTCTTCAAGCGAGAACTGTTCATCTGCGAGAACGTTTTGCTGGTCTCCATATTTCTCCTGGGGAATGCTCCCTTCGAGAGGATCTCACATAGTTCACTATACCCGGGTTCCAAGTCGCAGTTACGAGCAAGTTACCAGCATCGTTTCTACAGTTACGAGGCTCGTGTCCCTTCATTTAGTCAGCCTTACCCGCTGCGAGGGCCAAATAAGACACGACCCTTGCCAGTGCAGGCGCTATAATTTGTAGCTTGTTACCGGTAAATGTTCTGTGGAACAGGCCCCAGGAGGTTTGGCGGCGATTCCTTTCGTATTTGGTGCAGCAATCCATCATTCATTTCATTCATTCGTTTCTTCGATTCTAGAGACTGCATCTTCCAGATTTCCTTCTCCAGCGTTCCATTTCATAGATTGGGGACCGTCGGGATCATTTGCGGTCTCCTCAGGTGGATTTTTCACCTGAGGGAACCTGGA